>JALRMA010000386.1:0-104337 GCA_023638005.1 Forsythia suspensa
TTGAGAATTTCCTCTCCACCGGCATCATTTAGTTAATATTAGGAGCACATAGTCCTATAACCTGGAAACAAATTGTCGATTAATGAGTTCATAGTGTCTATGCCCTCTAAATACTTTTTGTAGTCATGATAATATCATTATTACTACTCATAATTAGCATGTCATCGACATACAAACATACTGCAGCAGGTCTCATATCTGATGGTAATAATTCGAGTAGCTTTTTACTGCTGTAAGCATTTGGGCACCAAAATGCTGGGGAAGACAAAGCTAGGATGATGTCCTTTGCAATGGATCAAAAGAGAGCAAATCCAACCATTATTTCCAGTTCGACAAAATTTTAGTACGACTTGAATAATACATCATAAACAGTGAGATGACATTTGCTGCACATTATAGGACAAAGGCCAACAGGGACGTGCACATCCTTAAACTTTGACCATGAAATTACGATACAATCTTCTAAACATAATCTCTCTCCCACCCCCTCCCTTTTTATGCATTTTCACCTTATAATGATGAAGACTTGGCACTATAATTCCCCTTTCCTTTCCAATGCCCCTTTCCTTTCCAATCTTTTAATGGTTTTTTAATGGTTTTAAATGTTTTAATTCTATAATTAAATGTTTTTAATTAATAAATATTTTTAATTCCAAATAATTAATTGTTTTAAATTGTTTGTAAATGTTTTTAATTGTTTTTAATGGTTTTTAAATATTTTTAATTCCATAATTAAATGGTTTAATTGTTTTTAAATGTTTTTAATTCCAAATTTAAATTGTTTTTACATGTTGTTAATTTTTTTTAATTGTTTTTAAAAATTTTGAATTCCATAATTAATTGTTTTTAATTTTTTGTAAATGTTTTTAATTGTTTTTAATGGTTTTTAAATATTTTTAGTTCCATAATTAAATGTTTTTAATTGTTTTTAAATTTTTTAATTTTTTAAATATTTTTAATTCCAAGTTTAAATTATTTTTCATTGTTTTTAAATGTTTTTAATTGTTTTAATTAATAAATATTTTAATTCTAAATAATTAATTGTTTTTAATGCCAACAACAATTATTTTTAATTATTTTTAATTAATAATTGTTTTAATTCCAAATAAGTCCAAATCTTTAAAAATTTCAAGGAAAGCGTTTCAAGTTTTCATTTTGAAAAACAATTTTGAAAATTCCAAAAAAGAGCGATTTTCAAAAATCTCAAACAAACACTTAAAACACAAAACACAAAATGAATTAAAACTCAAAACACAAAACTCAAACGCAGAGAACACCACCATAGGGACTCTTCTCTTGCCTATTTTCAACCCATTTTCCATTTTGTGTTTTGGAAATAGTGAATACGTGTTCTCTTTACCATTTTCGAAAATGCATTTTCAAAACACCATAACAATTATCAAAGGAAGCGGAAAATGACTTTTAGTCGTTTTGGATTTCCTTAACAAAAATAGGGTGTTTTCCAAAACGGTCAAACGCGTATTTTGGCCGTAGAGGTCGACAATTCGAGTCATTCATCAAGCGCACTAGGCAAAATTATCATAATATAAACATTTTTCGCATTTTTTTAACAAAATGCGGCTCTTAACTAAAACGGTCAAGTGCTCCCTAATTGTTTCTTTGGAGGTCACGGGTTCGAATCCTCACATGCATGGCTCTTTTTTAAGTATTTTGGATTAATATAATTGTTTTTAATTCTAAATAATTCCAAATATAATTTTTTTAAATTGTTTTTAATTCCAAATATAATTTTTTTAATTCTTTTTAATTAATAATTATTTGTAAATATTTTTAATTGTTTTTAATTTCAAAACATAATTGTTTTTAATTGTTTTAAATATTTTTAATTCCAACAATAATTGTTTTAAATTATTTTTAATTCCAAATATAATTATTTTTTAATTTTTTGATTAATAATTATTTGTAAATATTTTTAATTGTTTTTAATTCCAACAATAATTATTTTTAAATATTTTTAATTGTTTTTAATTCTAAATAATTGTTTTTAAATGTTTTTAATTCCAAATAATTCTAAAAATTTCAATGTTTTTAATTCCAACAATAATTGTTTTTAATTGTTTTAATTAATAATTTTTTTTTTTTTAATTCGATGAAGTCAAAATTTCTAAAATTTTCAAGGAAACACGTTTTCGAAGTTTCTGTTTCAAAAAAAAAAAATTCGAAAATTTCAAAAAGAACGCATTTTCAAAAATCTCAAAACAAACACTCAAAATACAAAATACAAAATGAATTCAAAACACAAAACGCAAATACAAAGAGAACACCACCTTAGCATTTGAAACTAAAATGTATAGATGATATCAAAGATGTTCTCGAACTATAGTAGTCCCTATGGTAGTCATCAACAAGTAGAAATACATCTCCACCATCTAAAACCCGGAGCAAACATACTTCTAGAGTTATAAGGGCCATTACTCTATCAAAAGATTGCCTCATAGAAGATAGGGACGGTTAAGATCCACATTGCTAGTTACATTATTATTACATACTAAAGCGGTTTATCAATATGATAACATTATGTGTGTTGCGTGAACATGTTATTGCATTGTAGTATATTAATTAATATCGTTTAGTTACATTGTTACGTGATTTCCCTAGATATAATGTTATCATCGATTGTTCACGTCTTACATTAACTTTTGTACAATGTTAACTTCTTAAATTCGTTTAGTTACGTAATTACGTTGTTACGAAAATCTATTTTTCTGCATTCAATTTGATTTCTTTCTTTCTTTCTTTCTTTCTTTCTTTATGGATATTGAGTTTCAAATTTGAATTCTCAATCTTATTCGATGATAAGATATAACGAATAATCATTATCTTAACTTGAAACATGGCGTTGATTGTAGACTCTTGTCTCTATCGTGTTGGTATCAATTATATTGAAATGGACCTCATTAAAAGTCCAAGTAATATTATAAGTTTTAATTTATAATCTAATATTATTATAATTATAAATCTACTCTAGTATTTTTAAAATTTATGTTTACAAATTACAAGTAGTATATATATGTAAAGAATTGTTTCGTCTCCTTCCTTTGGGTGAGTAATGGGCTTGAGGACTTAATGATCTAATCTTGGAGGAAACTCAACTCGAGCTCCGTTGTAAATATGGGTCAACTTCTGCAAGTATGTTGGGCTTAATGTGAAAGAAGACGTGCAATACCTTCAAGTGATAATTTCAAAGATTTTTATAAATGTGCCACTTTTTAAAATAATTTCAGAAATTCATTTTGTTTCATTTATCCTAAAATTAATGTTTTCTAAAAATTATTATTTTAATTTATTATATTATATATTACATATAGTAATTAAATTATTAATTCCTAGATTTGAAGGAAATTCATATATTATAGAATCTTTTATTGTTAATTAATAGTAATCGAATCCTTAAAATTCTGAATTGATTGGAATATATATATATATAAAACAAAATATTTTATTGTTATAACTGTCAAATATATATCTTTGTATCAGAAATATCTATAACAAACACAAACAAAACTCATGTTCTTTTCAATTACAACATTTGTAACAATCTGTGTTACAAATTGAGATGTAAAACATCAGTAATACAGAATATCAATTCATGTAACATGTGATGTGTAAAATAACATAGTATAAACTGTAATATATTCAATGATACAAAATATCATTTGTAACATTTGTATCAAATCGCGATACTAAATGTAAGCTATTCTGTTGCAAAACCAACTCTTAAATTTCAATAAGTTCAGTATTAATATAAATATTGAATTTGTAAAATCTATTGATACTTTGTAACATCGGTATGATATAAATATGTAACATAATGCCAAATTTAACAAATAAAACTCATGATTTCATCATTTGTAACATATATAACATCGTTGATACTGAATACCAATTCATGTAACATGTCTTTGTGTGTAAAATAACATAATATAAATCATAACATATTCGGTGATACAAAATATAATTTTTAACATTTGAATCAAACATTGATATACAATATTATTTGTAACATATGTATCAAATAGTGATACTATAAAAGACTAAATTGATTAGAAGTATAAATATGGGGATCAACTTGTAAAAACTCAAGCGTTGAAGGACTTGAGTTGCAAAAAAGAGGACAAAATTGAAATGAAAGATGAAGCACATGGACTAAAGTGGAGATATTATAAAGATGAAGGATTTACCATGAAAATAATCAAAACTCAAGCAACAAATTTGGGTCAAAGTTCATCACAATTTACGTGAGGATTAAGAGTTTAAAAATGACTTTAATACATTATTAATTTAATATTAAATTAATTAATCTAATTTTAAGTACGTAGTATTTATAAAATAAATTAGTTAAATTGTTAGATTTAGAATTATTTTAATATTGATAAGTAGTGGGTGTAATATCCACACAATTTCACCATACACCACAAAATATAAAATAATTTAATAAATATTATCTATTTTTTTATTCTAAAAATACTGTTTTTTATTTTTGTAACACTTATTTTTACATTTATTAATAACAAATTAACACATTTATTGTAACTAAAATAATAAATGTAACAAAGTAACAAAAAAATGTTATAAAAATTAAAAAAAGTATTTTTATAATAAAAAAGTATAATAGAATTTTTAGAATTTTTTTATTTTTTATGGTTTATTTGTGAAACTATCCCAAAGTTGATTGAAAAACAATTTTTTTTTTTTTTAAAAAAAGCTTAATCAAGGATTACGAGGGTAAATTTCATATGTAGTAACTGAGCTTTCACCAAAATCTCAATTCACATTCAATTTAATTTCAATTAAATTACTAAAATTAAATTTAGCTTTAAATTTCACTATTTCGTCGCCTAAATTAATAAAAATTGATTAATTGGCAGTCATACTGCAATAGAACTTCTACGTAATTGTTTCATGGCATACCAATTTACCACTATATCATGTCATATAAATATGTATTAATATAATATAAAATAAATATACTTTAACCTTTTTAATCTAAAGACATTATAATAACTCTCATTTTATCATTCTATTTTCTAGTCTCATGTGGTGATTACATGAAATATCAATTACAATAAGACGATCAACTAATAATAAGCAATTTTTGTCACTTTGAGGGATGGAATGTTTAATGCTCCAATTGCGATAAATTAAAATTTAGCGAGCCAATTGAAAAGTTTAACGACTATGAAAGAAATTTACCGAGGATTATGAGTTATAGGAACCTTTTCTGCCTTATTTGGTTAAAGAAATTGGTACTTCATAAGAACTTACAACAATTACTTTTGCAAAATGCTAATTTTACATCTTTTTTTTATCCTTTTTGAAACGACTAATTTTCTATCTGAATAGCATTTATTTATTTATTTATTTAAATATTTCTAAACAAATTACTAATAAAAAGCACAAGTTATTAAACTCATCTTGATCTAGCTAGCACATAATTATCTAGTATTGCTTTTTAGTAATTATCCAACTGATGAAGTGCTTATCTACTTATCCCGGTCAGGAGTTTAATAATGCATCTAGCATCTAGGACTTCAATTTAATTTATTTTTCTTCCTAGTTTCAGAAAATTATATACACTCATATCCAAAACATGGGAAGTTAGTAAAGGGAATGGTGAAAGCATTTGTTAACAAGTTGATGGAAATATTGATGTTATGCATCAAGGGTGACTGGATTGTTCTGGAGTCCATAGTGGCCATTTCTGCCTATGTAGGAGTTCACCAATGTATCCCCATCTTGAAACACAGGGTAGGTGGTATTGAATTTATCTTCTCTTGTCTTTTATTTATTCTTACTAGATTTTTGAGGCTGCGGTATTTTGGATACAACGAAGATCAGCGACGACAGGTTCATCCAGAATTAGGTTCAACAATAAACAATGGAAACGGTGGTGATATCAATGTAATGAAAGAGACTGTTGTCGTAGACGCAATGATAGACCATTTATCTATTATTGTACCCGATTCTTCTATGTGCAAGAGGAGGAGAGTTCTCGCAAAAATGCTACACGTACGTCAATAGAGGAGAACATCAAATCTAATGAACGAGCGCCGAATCTAAAATAACATGGAGACTCTTTGAGTGCTCAAAACAAATGTATATTTTTTTGAGGCACTTTATTTCGTTTATTTACTTTCTCTTCATAGTAATTTTCAATTAGAAATTTTGTCATTTTTTTTAATTCAACTTTTGATTTTAGCTAAAGACTCCAAGCATACATTGGATTAATCTTTTTTTTTTTAATATGCATATGATAAATATTAATTATTGATTGAGATATTAAAATTTCTTCCATCATTTCTTCTATCATGTTTTTCACTCCATTTGACTTAACTCGAAAGTGGTCAAAGAAATACAAGAGAACAGGCTACTACAATGGCTGATGAAATTGTTGGGTCCTCAACTTTATAAATTGGAACATTTTGATCTTAGCTTTTCATTTGTGTTGTTTGGTGTCGATGAAATGTATACCTCGATCAAAAGGTCGGTTGGAAGGGGTTTGTAAGAGGTCGAATTTAGCATTTTTTTTAAACCTTTGTAGTAAAATTATCTGTGTTTATTTATTTTACATCTCAAACAGTATTTCACACGTAGTGGACGGAGTGAATGAATTCTATAATCTAAAAGATGTATTGTGATTTATGTGTTACAAAATCGAAAAATTAAAGAACCATAATGTCAAATTAATATTGATTGAGTCAAATACTACATTACTGGTAAGTTGGAAACAGCCAACTTAATTTTTCTAATAATTTTCTTCTTTCCCAATGAAAAAAGTAAATAAGATTGTGAAAAATGTAAGCTCGAGGTCTACAAACAGCTCTTGAGGACTGTACATATGTCTAGACTGAAAAATTCATGTAATTGGCGTTATTAGTACAATTAGAAACTGAAAACAATAGAACGATTTAATTAACCATGTTTGAGTAAGAGTTATGTTGATTAAAAAACACAATAAAATTGTATTAATATATATTACACATTTGTTTTCCAGAATTAGAGTTGGCAAATGGACTAGGTTGGACCAGTCCAATCCGTCAGAACGGAGCCACACTTGAAATCGGATTGAATACCGGTGGGTTGGCGTGGGTCAGTCCATTGACCCAAATTGACCTTAATATTGAGCCAAATTGACCTTAATTTTATTATTATTTTTTTAAATAATTTTTTTATACAATCTAATACATTGCATCAAACACAATCTTAAATAAACTTAGACAATATATATTTTGCGATTTTTAAAGAGATTAATTTATAAAATTGAGACTTTCATGTATTAGTGAATAGACAAACATCATTTTTCTTTCAAAATAATAATATATATTTTTTAATTGTAAACTATTTGTTGACACCTTTTAAAAAAATATATAAATAGCAAAAATATGTTAGTCTTATTGCTTTGAAATATAAGCATGTTTGGCTTAAATTAAAAAGTTTACTTTTAAAATTTAAAATAAATAATTTACTTGTTGCACCAAACATAATTTGGATTGAAACTTTAATTAGACTAAATTTTAACTAATCTTGGGATTCTTAGACTAATGTTTCAAAAAAATACAATTTAAGTTGGAGATTTGAGCTTACATAATTTTAGATTGATATTATTTGGATTATGTATTGGTACTATTCATAAAAATGAGTTATTAGTGTTAAGAAGCAAAAAAAAAAAAAAAAATGCAGACCACCCAACGAGCTAAACAGATCGGGCCATATAGGTGTCCGGCCCGCAGGCCAGACCGATTTTACCACTTCTACCCGAATAATCAATAATATAATTCGAATAAATTGGAAAGAACAAGTCCTTGGTACGTCCATAAACCCTCCAATTTTTGCGACATCTCACTTACAACGTGGCCAACCGTTTTGGAGAAAAATTGGGCCGTGTGAAATTGGTAATTGTTATTAGAGGTGGCAAAATCAAATTAGTTTCATGAAGTGGGCCATATTACCGAATTATAGAATTGGGTTGGCCCCGATCCAAATAAAATATGGCCAATATGGCCCAGCCCATCTAGCCCACGGGCTAGTCAGGCCGGCCCAATTTTGAGTTTTTTTTTCCTCCTTAACATTAATTACTCATTTATTAAATAGTTCCAATATATAATCTAAATAATATCAATTTAAAATGATCCAAGTCCAAGTCTCCAATAAACATTAGTCCAAAAATCTCAAGCTCCAACATAAAATTGTTTATATTTAATTAAAATTTAGTTTAATTTAAGTTTCAATCCAAAATATATTTGGTGTGATGAGTAAATAATTTATTTTAAATTTACTTATAAATAAACTTTTTAATTTAAGCCAAACATGCTAATATCTCAAAACAATAAGACTATCATGCTTTTAATATTTGTATTCTTTTTTTTAAAAAAAAAAAGTGTCTATAAATAGTTTACAATTAACCAAAAAAGAAATTATTATTTTGAAAGAAAATTGATATTTATTTAATTGACTAATTAATGAGAGTCCAATTTTATAAATTAATCTCTTTAAAAATCTCAAAATATATATTGTCTAAATTTATCTAAGATTGTATTTGATGTAATGTATTAGATTGTATAAAAAATTTAGTTAAAAAAAAAAAAAAGAAAATTAAGAACAAGTTGGGCTAATAATGGTATGACTAGCTAAGATATTTTTAGCCATATACAAAAGCTGGTGAGTGGCCCAATTCGGTTTCATGTGTAGTACTGTTTTGGCGGGTTGGGTTGACCCAACGCATGACTATTTGCTTAAACTCTAATTGTTACAAATGCATTGCGTTTATTTAAATTGAAATTGTATTTTAAACCAAATTCATTTCTCAAAGTTTCAAGAGCATCTTCAATGTTTGTTAAGTTGACGTGGTAGGAAAAAAATAGATAAAATCTAGAACTTTGTCTAAATTTAGAAGTTCCAATAAACATGCTAACTCAAATAAAATGTAAATTGTTTATGTATATTTATATGTATATTTAAATGTAAATTTGTTTTTATTTTTAATAAAATAAAATGTACGTAGATAACAATAGATCAAATTTGAATTTGAATATCTATTTATTAGATATTAATTCCACATATATTAGAAGTCTTTCAACATTTATGCCACTTAGAGGGAGTGTATTTAATTAAGGGTCCGTTTGAGATTGATTTTAGAGCACACCTTCTCGTTGTCAATAATTAGAGTTGTTTTAGGTGTTTGGTAAAAAAAAATGATTATAAAAAATGATTGTAAAAGAATTTGTAATATCTAGCAATTTATTTTAAGAAGCGAGAAAATTGTAGCATTCTAAATTGTGCTTTTAGCTTCTCCAATTATATATAATCAAAATATCAATTTTAATATTAATTAATTAAATTAGTTCCTTTTGAGAGACCAAAATTTGCAAGTCATTAAAGATAATTTAAATTTGTTTGATGTTTTTCTTATTATATGAAAATTGAGAAATTGAGAAACTGAATTGATGCAAGTCTGATGCATAAAAATTAAATTTATTTGATGTTTTTCTTATTATATGAAAATGGAGAAATTGGGAAACTAGATTGATGAAAGTCTGATGCATAAAAAATAATTTAATATAATTAATTTTTGTACTATATAACTATACTTTTATTTTATAATTTTTATAAATTTTGAAATTTAATAGATGTTTATTAGTTTTATCTTAAATTAATTATGGCGAATGTATTGTCTTGAAAAAATATTTGATAAAATTACATATTGTTATAAAAGTAAAATTAATTTTACAATATTACTCACAATAATATTAATACAAAAAGAACATTATTACAATTAATGTTGATTTTATTAATTTTATACCATCATAATAATAAATCCATTTGTTGCTCAAATACTGATTATGAAATATACAGTAATTTTGAAACAATTATTTACCAAAAACTAATCTGAATCTTCCCATAATTGATTAACTCGCAACACGAGAAAAGTTAATTTTCTTAAAATCACAATAATACCAAACCAAGTCTAAGACTTTTTAAGACTTTTATGGAGTTTAAAAGTTTGTGTATTTAATACAAATTTTTAAATCCTATAAAAGTCTTTGGTGATTCAATATGACTTTGTAAGAATTTTTTAAAAGTCACGTGATATTCATTTCAAATTTTTTAAAAGGTATTCAAAATATCAACAACCTTTCAGGATTTTTATAGAATATTCTATATAATAATTTTAAAGCACAAAGTATAAGTAAAATATATCACAATTTCTCTATCGTTCATTCCCAAGACTTGAAACTTAAAAAAAAAAAAATTGGTTTTTCATTCTATAATATTTTTTTATGCAATATTTTTCTCTTCTTTTTCCTTCTATGTAGTATAGAGTCAAGATTAATTATCAACATTTTTTTTAGAAAAAAAAAAATATTTTATGCTTCTTCAATTTGATTTTTTTCTCTTCAATATTCTCCTAATCGTTTTTTTTTTTCTCTTTCTTTTTTCCTCTACAAACCCTATAGCTATTATTAATTACCAATATTTTTTATGAAAAAAATTTATATTTTTCTCTCGCTTCGATGTGATTTTTTTTTTCTTTTCAATATTTTTCTAACCAGTTTTCCTCGCTTCTTCTTTTTTCCTTTCTACGAATCATAGACACATGATCAATTGCCAATTTTTTTGTTTTTTTTTGTTTTTTACAATGAAAAATAATATTACTACATTTGCTCTATCTTTAGTGTGATTTTTTCCTTCAATATTTCCATAACCATTTTGGTTCTTCTCTTTTATTATTTTTCTATTTTTTTTATTAAAAACAAGATAAATTTAAAATTAAATTCTTATATAGTTGATTCTAGTTTATTAATGTATTTTATAGGGTTAAAATTAATATTTTATTACTATATTTTTATTTTTATTTTCATTCTTAAATTTTCTATTTATCTTGGACGTGTTTATGTGTCTTTTTTTTTTTTTTTTAAAGTTGTTTTATATAATTTCAATTATTTCACTTACTTTGAGTCTATATATTACAATATTTTAATTAATTTTTAGTTGAACCGGATAATGAAGTTTTATTATCTTCATCGGTGTTAGATGATCAAGTGGTTTAGACCATTTCATGAGAGTCAAGAACAATAAAGAGAGAATGCTAATGAGTGGATGGCAAGTATATCTACTGATATGTAGGGGTGATGTTGGGCACATAGATAACTTGTTCATTAGCGATTTCTTTTTTCTATAGAATAATACTGAATTGTTTTAAAAAATTGATATTTTGATTATTTATTTATGTAATTGACGTGACTTATAATAATATATTACCTATTGATTATTTAATGTAAGAAGTCATATATTAACTTAATAAAACATTTCATTGAAAAATATTTTCAAAAGGAGTTGATTGCCATATGTTTTTGAATTTTTCTAGAAGTTAACAATTTTACTCAAAAAAAAAAAAGTGAGTTAATAATTTATGTCATTGACTTTTAACGTAATTTACTTGCAACAAATAAATAGAATATTATAAGTTTAAAGTTTTATATGAATTTAATAATATTTAATGCATTTTTTTTTTAGTTTCTTGGTGGATCTCGCACTGGTACAAAATTAAGATCCACAAAGGAGCATTAGGAACAAATAAATCATTAGATAGATTTCTTAATTAGCAATGTTCTGATAAGGGAAAAGTCTCAAGGCGAAGACCCTCCAACTTGTGTCGAGGCCTCTTGACTGGCGGGTTGTAAATCGAGGGATGTGCACGAGTGGTAGGGACCTGAGGGAGAGAGCCAACATGCCAACCCCCAGGACATACCCCCACAATATTTCAGTGAAAATCTGCCCCACACGAAAATCGAACCTGCGTTGTCGGAAGATTTCTCTCCATGTCATCTCATATCTTACTAACTCGCCTATGCCTTGGGAGCAATCTTAATTAGCTATGTTCCATATATCATGCCTAGTTTATCTCTTAGGTTATTGTTTCCCATAAAACCAAGAACTAGGTAAAAGGGTTGATCTAGATCTAGTTTACATAAAAATCTAAAATTATTTTCTTTGGTACATAATCAACAACCGTATGAAGTTTTTTACTCATGCCGATGCCTGTCTTCATCAAAATTAAATCAAATGTTAATAATCAAATCTTCTCTCCTCAACTCTATATTTTCTCTCTTTTTCGCAAAATTAATCTATTGAATTTGAATTGTAACTATATGGTCGGATTCCACCGCACGTAAGCAGTATACTAGTAGTAAATATTATACTGATGATGAATTATTCTTCATATATATTGCATTTGCAATTCAATTCAATTCAATAAAAGTCTTTGAGTTTCAAAAGAATATATACATCAAATTCGACCCATGGAGAAACTAATAGCATGGAAAATGTAGTTAAATAATGGATTAAATTAATTAAGTTTTTTGTTAATTAAAGTTAAAAATAAGTAAGTTCCTTATTTTACACAATTTTAAAAATATTAAAGTTTTACTTAAAAGTAAAAGAAAAATAATTAAGGTATATATATATATATATATATATATATATAGAAAAAAAAAACTTTACTTCTTTTAAGTCTATATACACATAATTAGTCATATTATTTTTATGTTCTTATATTTGTACATTATTCTAATACGGTATAACACCAACACCGTATTTGACAATAAGTCATAATCCCCCTTATTCAACTCTCCACTAGTCTTATGATTTCTAATCGCATCCATGCTAATTAATCCTATTCCCTTAATCTAATATAGTGTACCAAACGCATTTTTATCTCTAACTATCAAATAATCCTAATTAAGGGAAATTTAGGTATATACACTATATGGTAACGGGAAATTGGAAAATACAGAGTTGAATAGAATTATTTTAAAAATAGAAACCAATTTTGGTAACAATTGAAAAATACAGAGAATTTAGGATTCCTATTATTGAGGATAATTTCCTTCTGGTACTTAGTGATTCGGCTTGTTTGGCCTATTCCATCCCCATCAAATTAGATTTTCTTTGTAACGTTTTGTTGAACACAAGAACGAAATAAGAGGACTTCGTCATTAGATTTGATAAACTATTTTTCCGAAGTTAACAATGTGAGTTGCTATTATCGAAATTAGTGAAAATCGTGGTCAGATTTGATAAACTATTTTTCCCCAAGTTAACAATGCGAGTTGCTAATTGTACGAGATTCTTAAAACTTTTGTTCTACAAAATGAAGAAGTCAAAAGAAGTTACTGACCAAATAAAAAATAACTTAAATATTTTAATAAGGTAAAAGTCGATATATTTTAAATATGTTTACTATTTATCAAAAAAATTACAGTGGAATGTATATTTCAATAATTTTCTTATACTAAACAGGTAGGATTCCTAATTTTCTCAATCCGAATTTGTATTTAGTTGGTACCACAACAATAATAATAGAAGAATTGATATTATCTCGAAAGTCCCAAAATTGAGATGAAAATTCGAAAGGGAAAAGAAATAGTATTGGTTAAGTGTTCGTTACCTACCGACTATCACATAGCTATATATGTACTTATTAGGAACTACTATTTATATAATGACGAACATTTGATAACAAACACTTGATACCGTCATTCTAAAAATTATTATGTAACGAACACTTGATAACATGTCAATTTAAATTCTTCAAATTTTTATATTTATATATTTTTTATATATTTTTATCTTTATC
The DNA here is from genome assembly GCA_023638005.1 of Forsythia suspensa. NCBI lineage: Eukaryota > Viridiplantae > Streptophyta > Magnoliopsida > Lamiales > Oleaceae > Forsythia > Forsythia suspensa. The sequence continues at coordinate 13,658 of JALRMA010000386.1, forward strand.
TTTTTTTAATGTAAGTCAAGGTACATGGCATTATTGGACACTTTCCCGAGGACTGTTCTAAAATATTCCTCAAGTGTCACAAATTTAAAAAATAAGACATTGTATTTAGCTCGTCAAGTGCATTTCCAAGAGTTTTGACCTGCTGCCTTACTAAAACTGTTTGTGCTTCATATAATAATTTCAACATTCTAGTTCATAATCACTATAATAACTAGAGTTAATTGAATACAATATAAAAAAATTTTGAAAAATTCATTTTCATATATTTGGTTAATTCCTCCACACTCTCTCACACACGGACACGCAAGTCCTTTCCCTCTCTTCCCTCCTGAATGTCAATGTGCTCCACGCTCAACTATTCTTTTGAGTTCAATTTTTATGTATTAAGGAATTAGATTAATCTTAATTAAAATTTACTTATTTAAACATATTAACAATTTCATAAGATAGTTATTTGATATTTAAAAAACTATTAAATATTTTCTATAAGATTTTGTAGTGATAAAGAAAATTGAATTAATGAAATTAATATAAAAGAAAAGCTATGTATATATTATAAATATAGATAAATAATAACCCTTAAGCCTTCATTATGGTGGTAGCTTTACAGGTTTTCAAAGATGTGGTCATGGATCAAGTCTAATTCTTTAACTTCTCAAAATTAATTTTGTGAATTAGTCAATCAAGTCAAGCGGCTTTAATAAACTCGTCGATTTACTCGCATTTTGATTTGTTTACTCGATCGTGTCAAATACTATCTAATCATAAGGCCAACTTGAACCAATCAAAAGACTTGGTCGGCAGATTCCATTACTATATATGATTAAAACTTACATTTTAGATACTTCAATGTCTACGAAGTCCACAATTTACCAAAAATTATGGCTCAAGTCCAAATAGAAGAAGGGTTAAATGGTTGTAACTTGTGACATAATATTTGTATGACATGTCATATATTTTTTATTTGGGTTTTCAATGTTAATCAAATAAATAAATTGTTCTCTAAACTTGAATATAAATAAATATTTTACTCTATTTTTAATGAAGTTCATAAATTTTTAAGTTTAAATTCGTTATCTTTCATTTCTAAAAATTTAACGAGTAAGATTTATTGAGAAAATGAATTTGATTAATTAAATTTACATAATAGTTGAGTTTCATAACAAATATTGAGTCGCTTGAGACTATTTAGTTAGGTGTTTTGTGCTTTTTTGTACACAACAAATTTGGACAATTAATTTCATCAAATACATACAAGTATTTATATTTATATTTATATTTATATTTATATACACACACACACACACACACACACAAGTGCGCACTAGTACGACCAGTATTTGATCCCCTACCACCAGCTGGCAATGTTCATCCATATTCTGCATCCAACATCTCCTGTATTCTGCAAGTGTCCTTCCCCCTCCCCTCGGACCCCTTCCCATTTCTAGTACTACATACTGTGCAGTCTGTGCGTCCTTAAACATAAATATTAGAGCCAATATATATATATATATATATAGAGAGAGAGAGAGAGAGAGAGAGAGAGACTCAGTGTTTTTTGTCTAGTACTACCCACTGTATAGAGAGAGAGAGAGATGCACTATGCGTTTTTGCCTATAGTACTACCCACTATGTCCTTTCAGTAACAAATTTTAATTTAGAGAGAGAGAGAGAGAGAGAGAGAGAGATGCACTATGCGTTTTGCCTATAGTACTACCCACTATGTCCTTTCAGTAACAAATTTTAATTTATCTTTTTAAACATAAACAAATGTATTTGTCTCCAGTGAAGAGTAATATTGGCTCCAAATAATTGCAATTCATCTTACGGAGTCGTGGCTTAGTGTTGATAATTCTATTGTTAGTGTGCCAGTTCTTCATGTAAAGTTTAATTTTAGACTGATTAAAAATCTTAAATCGTTAATTTAAAATTTTATTTAAAGAAAATTATGTGATAATATTAAAATAGTGATTACTTACTCTATGATTTCTCTCTCTCTCTCTCTCTCTCTCTCTCTCAAAGATATATTAAAAATGGAATTCTAAACCAAAAAATGTTTGACTCAAATGGAGAGATCTCATATGGAACTAACTCAGGAATTCAAACCCCCAACCCTTGAATTAACGTGTCACGATATTATAATTCCAAAATCATTTGAACACAAAACACAATCAAAAGTAGTTCAATTCTTCTAACTTTTTTTTTTCCCAATAATAATATATAATATTTGACACCCTGTGGGAAAAAAAATTCAAAACAAGATGGTTTATGAGTAAAATATAACGAAAGACAACTGATGTCAAGTTCATGTATTCAATAAATAATTAAATACGAGTGCACAAGAAGATTAAACGAATAGAAGATCAAGGCGACAATTCTACATTAATGACATTGCATTGCTAACTAATCTTGCTTATTTCTTGTAAAAGCAATTTTCTTTAATAATTATGTAAAACACAGTATTTGTAGAATGTGAAATGTAATGGGTTATTAAGAGCATTTTCAATGCGTTACATACATTGTAGTTTTCGTGGCGGGTTAAATAGACGGATTTCGAGTCCATGTGTTATTACGCCTATTGAATGAAGGTCAAATTATAAATTCATCTCGTTCGTCTAAAACTAATATTAACGCTTATGTGACATTAATTTTTTTTTTTTTTTAAAATGGGTGGGTCTTCAATTTTTATTATCCTAGACTTTTTTTTCCAATAAAATGCTGAATTTGATTTAAAGATGCTAACTCACTCCGTCTAAGAGTCCATCTAAATTTAGGCAGTCTATATTTTTAGTGTCTGCATCGGTTATATGGAGTTCTTGTTGTCAATATGTATTGGAGAGGATTTTTCAATAATTCGACTATCTGTAGTTATATGACACGTCTAAAAACCAATATACAGAGTACATTGGAGGTGCTCTAATTAATGTTCTGGATATACCTCCTGATATGAAATAGGTTAAAGCTTAAAAACAAAAGAAATAATATGACAAAGTTGTATGTTGTACCATTATAGTTACATAGTTGGTGGAATTTTTTTTTTTTTTGGGGACAACTTTCTCCTTATCAAGGCGATGTATTTTGATATAAATGACAATAAATTGATACAAAATATACTCATCCAATGGCTATACAAGATGGAAAATCAGGTTGAGATTAGTGTGTCCTGTAATGATCAACAATGACCCATTAAATGATAGACCGAATGCGGACCAAAAGAGCTCATTTGAATATTTCTAAACAATCTAATTTTTTTTTTTAATAAAGAAAAAACAATTGAATAGAAATTACTCAATTAGAAAAAGAAGTATTTCCGGGGTTGTAATTATTTACTATCTTCATGTATTAATAATCATCCAGGGATTTTGATTTAGTGAATATTGAGAATATGACCGCGGTGAAATATAGCAGGTAGATGTAGTAGATACTTGATCCGTATATGTTGATGGAGACGAGAGTACTCGTTGTGAACCGTGACTCTAAAGATAAATTATCTTATAATTAGGACAATACTATTCCGTCAAATAAGTATTAAGATCATATAAGTGATGTCTTGAGAATGATCAATATATATATTGTGATTTTGTCTGCCATCCTCACAATAATTTCATGTGAAGTAGATATTGATTATGAATAAGTTGACGATTCTTTTAAAATCATGTTAAAAGAGAATATATTAATTAGGGCTTATTCGGTAATCATTTTTTTTTCAAAAAAATCCACTTTTTTTGTCTACTATTTTTTACTTTTCAAACTTTTTATACTACAAAAAAGTTTAAAATGTCAATAAAGTAGTAAAAAAAACCTTTTTTAAAAAAAAAAAAATACACCAAACATGCCCTAAAATTTATGGTATCAATAAGTAACAAGAAGAATATGTCACATGAGATTTAACTTGTATATTTCTATATTTTCACTTTTATTTGATGAATGTACAAGTAATCTTGTATCTTCCTTTTAAATTTGTATTTTATTTTCAACTTTACTAAAAAAAATCCATCCTTGAAGTTGGTTGATTAGAAAAACTCAACCTAGTATTCAACAAAAATGTAGGAAAAGGCCGCCACTCTTCAGGATTAGTCAGGCGATCTTTGGAACACCTGAATCATAAAAAAAATGTAATCAAAGGCCAAAAATACATTTACATAAAAGAGTTTTAAATTTTTTCATTTATATTATACAACTTAACAAAGAAAATTAGTGTGTAAAAAGATACTAATACTTAACAAATACTACTTCATCTAAATTTTAAATTTATATTTAAATATTTGAAGCCTATGTTATTGACATATCAATTTTGGGTTGTATTGGTTTTTCAAATATAAAGTTGTATATGTATTTTTGTACTTTTTCTCAATTAATAATTTGCACCTTTTTCTGAAAATATGTGCTATAAATATCCTTTATCAACAATCTCACCTCTACCACAGAAACCGAAACTTACTCCATTTTCTGAAATTTTCTTTACCCACTGAAACTTACTCTCTTCTCTCTAATGGCTAGCAATGGAAGTGATACAAGAGGGAGGAAGAGAATACCCTACCACCATTCTCACGCGATATCGTTGCCTTTTTAACCCGGAGCAGTTCCTGGACTGCGTAGCATTCACCATGCACCACAAGAAGATGCACCTACTGCTTTCTCCCACTCAGTAAACTACCCTACTCTCCGCCGCCGGTCCTCTTCCTATCAATTAACCAACACTCAGTTATCCTCTTCGCTGCTATCGCCAATGCTGGTCCCTCCATTCCCACCTCCAACATTCCCAACTTCCACCCTCCCTCCACCAGTCCCTACTTCCCACCCTCAAGCATTCTCGCTTTCTCTCATTCCAACAGATCCGGCTTCTCTCCTCCAACATTTCCAACTTCCACCCTCCCTCCACCAGTCCCGACTTCTCCCTCTTCAACAGTCCGACTTCTCTCCCTACAAAGGTCCTCCCTTCAATCCCTCCTCCTCCTCCAACAATCCCGACTTCTTTCCCTTCAATAGTCCTCTCAATCCCTCCTCCTCCTTCAACAGTCCTCACTCTAATCTCGACTTCTCTCCCTTCAACAGTCCCTACTTCTACTCCTTCTGCACAAGTAGTGGTCCAAGACCCCATCCATCCAACATTCGAAGCCAATGCATCCTCCACTCTACGGTTCTTGTTCCGTGCTCTCCGACAGATCCTTTTTGGACCTCCGCAGCATCATCAACTACCAACCACTGTGGCCCCTGCTAATTTTTTGCTACAAGATCTATGTAAAACAATATTATTTTCTATTGTCTACCCCATTGGTGCCTTTGCATCATACGTGTCATTCATAGTTTCTCTCTTTTATTGGCTTAAACCCGGAGCAATATTGGGTACTGATGCTGCTTTTATTTTGTGGATAATCATGGGTCTCATAAATTTGGTTTTGTTAAAGTTTCCAAGGTCAGTGAAGAAAAAATATAGATATATATTTGCTATACCAGCAACGGGGTTCCATGCAGCAATGGTTCAGATGTACCGGGAGACTGAAGAATTCTACTGTGTTTTTGCTTTTGGGGTTATAACTCTCATATTGCTTGCAAGGATAAGTGCCAAGAAGGATCCCCTTTTTCTGTTAAGAGCTTTAATCTTGCAATGTGCACAAGTGGCCATAGGTGACTTTGTGGACACTAATGTTGGCCATCACGTATATAAAGGATTTTGCGTGTTACTGTGTTAGCTGTCTCCTGGTTGGCTTATTTGTTCTGGTGATAAAATTTTGAACTTTTGCATGTACTTATCTATTTCCCTTTTTGTGTTTACCAAATTATTAATTTTGTTGCTGTTTAATTTTTTGGCAGATTTTTGATGACTTTGATGCAGCTGGCGACAAATTTCTTTCTCCCGTTGTTTCCTGTGGATTTTCGTGGGTAGCCCATAACTATAGATTTATGCTCCATGATATGAAAACTTGTTCAACTACTGAGTTGTGAGGATTGAGGGTGATGAAAAAATGTTTCATTTGTTTTCTAGTAACATTATTAGGATTATATATAATTTCATGTGTATGTTCACTAAACAGACATTAGTTTGTTTTTCTCCATTTCTTTTGAGCTTCTCTGACTAATTTTGTAGTTTTTTTTTTTTTAATTTCTGATCTATACAATATTTTTAAGTTAATATGAAAAAGAAAAATTCATAAGACAGACCAGAGGCGGAGACAGGGCTGGGCCTGTCTGGGCCCAGGCCCAGCCCTGTCCTAAAAAATTTCCTGAAAGTGCAGTTAAATAAAAATTTTTTTTTTTTTTTTTTTTATATTACTACAACCCATTTTAAACTACTAGTAGGCCTCATCTTGTGTATTCAGGCTCTACACGAGATGCAGACGACAATTTAGAAACGTTGTATGTTGGTGGTGATGCTGGAATTGAGAAGATGTTGTAAACATTTGAATAATTAAGAAAAACAACAGCAAGAAAGCGATCCCATATACTATTTTTGGAATAATAGTGAATAACTTTTTTTTTATTTATTATTTAGTAATTGGTATGAAAAATAAATTAAAATTTTAAATTGGTCAAATTTTGATCATGGGTATAATTTTTTTCTAAGAGTTTTTGTTTTCAATTTTGATTTTTCTAAAAAGCTAAAAGTCAAAGTCAACAATTAATTTTAACTACACATTTTATGGTCCCATAACTTTTCAACCACACATTTTATTTCAACAACTTTTACTAAAAAATCTGATTTTAATCAAACACATTTTAAATGTCATTTTGATGAACAAAATTAAAAGTTTTGGGACTTGATGACACACTTTTTATTATTTTAAGTGTAAATCAGTAAAAATAAATAAAAAGATTTAGGACTTATTTGTACTTTTGAAAATATTTAGGAGTTATTTTTAATTTATTTAAGTTGGGGGTAAAATTGTCAAAAAAGTTTGTGGTCATATGTGTTAGGATTAGAAGGTTAGGGGACTTTTCGACACTTTTTGAAAGATTATGGACTTTTGTTGCAAAATTTCATTTATTTTTAAATCATCAAAATGAAACGACATGGTCTTCCACAACAAGACAAAGTACCAGGGGACCATTTGTACAAAAAAGCCAAAGATGTAGATATACCGTAACTGTCATGAAAGAATCCTAGCTATGAGACATGAAAATATAAATTTATTATAATTAACAACAACACCATGATGATAATGGCTATTAATTATCTACTCATATATAGTTGAAATTTGTGATAATTAAATAACTTTTTCTCACTATTTCTCTAGCCATACTAGGAAAACCGGAATCAAACAAACTTTTTCCGATAAATAAGGGAAATTGGCCCAAAACGTCTTTAATGTATAAACTCAGTGCGCAAATTATCCTTACTTTTCAAATTTTGACAATTACATCCCTCACCTATCTATTTAGTGCACAAATCATCCTTTTGAACGGAATCCATCCAATATTCCGTTAAACCTTTGAAATTTTGGTACAAATGATCCCTAACTGTTGTCCTTAGTGTGGAATTGGTCCCTAACGTTTATGTTTTGGCAAATAAGTCCCTAACCCATGTGTTTTTGTGCGAAATTGGTTCTTATGGAATGAAAAAGACAAATATATCCTTAGTTTAATTAGAAGAAATTGTGTGTGGATTTCTAATTATTACAAAATGTACAAATAAGTCCAATACTTCTATTTTTTTATAAAAAAATTAAAAAAATTAATGAGTTTTTTTTTTTTTTGAATTAACACTTTATTAATAAACATGTCAAATAAATTTATTATTTTTATTATTAAATAATAAATATATTTAAAGAGAGAGAAATCATTGTGATAAATCATGTTTCTCTCTCTTTACTTATAAATTTTTTCTCCCTCTTTACTTTAAAAATTAAGTTAAATAAATAACAAAATGACGTATATAATTTTATGACATTGAACTAATTTTATTACATTTTTATTTAACATAAAAATACTAATAAAAATTAATTTACACATTATGTGTTTTATTTTTGAACGAAAATAAAACGATAAATTAAAATATAAAGAATATAGTTGGATTTCTAATATTTGTAGTTAATAAACATATAACTCAATTAAATAAAAGTATTTGAACATCAAGTTTGTGACAAAGTTATTTTTTTTATACAACAATAAAATAAAAGTTTTAATTTTAAATAATATATTTATTACTTAATAATAAAAAAAATAAATTTATTTGACATGTTTATTACTAAAGTGTTAATTAAAAAAAAACTCATTAGTTTTTTTTTTTTTTGTTTTTTTTATAAAAAATAAAAGTATTGGACTTATTTGCTCATTTTGTAATAATTAAGAATCCACATACAATTTCTTCTAATTAAACTAAGAGTATATTTGTCTTTTTCATTCCATAAGGACTAATTTCGCACCAAAACACATAGGTTGGGGACTTGTTTGCCAAAACATAAACGTTAAGGACCAATTCCACACTAAAGATAAAAGTTAGGGACCATTTGCCCCAAAATTCCAAAAGTTTAACGGAATATTGGATGGATTTCGTTCAAAAGGATGATTTGCGCACTAAATAGATAGGTGAGAGATGTAATTGCCAAAATTTGAAAGATAAGGATGATTTGCGCACTAGATCTATACGTTAGGGACGTTTTGGACCAATTCCGACAAATAATAGTTACTCTGGCGACAACCATCCAGGATAAGAGCCATTATAACTTTAGCAAATGTATAGAAAGTACTCATAAAGAAAATGTTGGAAAAGTTGGAAATAATTGTTTATAAATTGGTTTGACCAATTTTTGACCAAATATTCGGGTGGATCCGGTTCATCGATTATTATAAATTATAATCGAATGCATTCTACTCCGTAAGTAGATGCTTGTGGTACATTTGGTTTCACAAAACTATTTCCGAATGAATGAGAAATTAGTATCAAAAGTTGACACCTTGAAAGTGAAAATTGAATGTTGTAGCAAGTTAGGAAGTGTATCCCACATCGGAGGATGACTTGATTTTGAACCAACTAATATACCTCTAGTTTGGATTTGGGTTTGGGCTCTAAAGAGCACCACAAGTTTTAGAAGGAAAGAGATTTAGATCCCACCGTCCGGGAAAATACGTTTTAAGGAAAGAGAGTTGAATTCAGTCTGCGTATTTTATTTCATCGTCTTTTACGAATTTTGCAAGTAAGTGTTGTGCATTCTTTAATTAAAACAGAATATTTTATTTCATCGTCTTTTACAAATTTTGCAAGTAAGTGTTGTGCATTCTTTAATTAAAACAGAATATAATTTTATAGTTAAAATTGATCTAACAGGCTGTCTAACAGAAAAAACGTGCATGCATGGATGGAATTTGGATCACGTAGTTGCATGTAATATTTCCCAGAAACCATCAGGTGTTATTTATCTCATTTACATCACTTTCCTTTGTACTGGTTATAAACTATACAAATCCAAACAAAATATTCAAAAACAAAATATTCAAAAACTACACTACACTACAAAAATATTATTCACAGGAAACGCAAAAGTGCACTTTAGAGAAAAATAATAATTCAGATGAAAAAACATAAAAATGCAATTTTCATATTAAATATCCGGTCAAAAAGGAAAAAAAATGCATATCTTATAGGAAATTTGTAATTTTAATCCCCAACTTTTTCAATATGTTACTAATCTATCTAAAACTAATTTTTATAAGACCGAGACATTTGCCGTTTCTTATTGGAAATTTTGCAATTTATTCTTTTTCTTTTTCGTTATTTTTAGTTTTTTGTTTTGTTTATTTAAAGAGAGCAAATTTGTCATAAAAATTAATTGGATATAGATTAATAATATATCGGAAAGGTAGAGGACGAAAATTACAAATTTTCCTTTCTTATAATCTAAGGTGGTCCCGAATCAACATAAACAAATGCAGTTTAGAGACAAAAAAACGCAAAAAAAAGTTAGCATATATTTGGTAGAGTCAAAATAAACTTTTTTCTTAAACTCATTTTCAACTATATATTTTATAGAACCTTTAATTTTATTAATGTTTTAAGATGAACTTTTATCAAAATTTCTTATAAAACTATTTTTAAATTCTACCAAAAAAACACTTAATTTTTGTACCTTGAGATGGTCTCCTAATTACATGTGCCATTTCATTTCTACAAGGACGGAATTTCACCTCAGTCACGCTTTTTATAGTGGGCGATTGACTTGGGTTTAGGATGAATTTGGAAAATTACAACAACAATAAGTTTTTTTTAATTTAATTGGCGAATTGAAATAATGCACGTTAGTCAACCTCAACATTAAACAGACTCGAGTTGGACATTACTTTAACAAGCAGATTGATGACCAAATGTGTAACAATTATTTAACTTTAGTAGCTAAATGGTTTAGAAGAATACTTTTTGGACCAACTTGAAATTTTACACAGACTTCAGTGACTATTTGTGAGATTAACTTCAGTGAAATTTTACACAAACTTGCTTGGCATTATATTTAATGAGAGTTAGTCCACGCCACAATTAATGGTGCAATGTCGGATCGAGAGTGGACGACACTAATTAATGGAGACCAACTGTGTAATATTAATTAATTTTAGTGACTAAATAAGTACATTAGAAAATAAATTCTACTAATTAACTAGAGTACTCAATAAAGTTTTTGGTAAAAAAAAAAAGTTTAAAGGATTTATGGTGATTAATAATAATGAATTTACTCTTATGCATAGGTTCGAATATACTCCTAACTCATTAGTAAATTCTTGGGAAAATTTTGGGCGGTCATTTCATTAACGCATATATGAAAAATGGTGAAAAGTCATATGTTATAATCTTAATTCAACTAAAGTCATACTTTATTACTAAAAGACCAATATACCCTCCAATTGTAAAAGCATCATTTAAACACGTAAAACCAACAAAATCATTTCAATGCTCATTTACAAACTCCTTCATTTACTTTTAACAATTTTCATCTTCTTCTTGTGTTTGATTCTTCTTACCATAACCTCAGAATCGCATACAAACAATTGAAAAGTCGATATTTCAATGGCGAACATATTGTTTTATTTATTTTTTTGTATAAAGTAACCATTTTAGGTTAAAAATAATCATGAAAATATTGAGATATTGTTCCAATTGAAACATATGCAATGCGCTTAATAAAATGGAGTTTGGATAAACCGATTCAACTAGTTTTTGATAATGTAGTTGTTGTGAGTTAGGATTTTATATTAGAACATGTAAAATGCTTGATAATTGCTTCAATATATGATCTTGTTTCTAATGATAGTGAAATTTCTTGATTTTTTTTCTCTGTTTTTAATGATAGTGAGTGATTATTCTTTCTTCATCTTGGCATTGCTCAAGTATGTGTTTGCTTGCTTTTAAGGGACTCGAGATATCTTGGAAGAGCTTTAATTTGCAAACAAAAGGATGTACATTAATCCGTGATCTTGTTTTAGAGGATTTGTGATCTTGCTTTGAAAAAAAAAAAATTAAAGATTGTTAAACCTATGATTCTTGTAGTGAACCTTTATGATTCTTGTAGTGATAATGAAGAACTAAGATCGATCAATTAAGAAGCTGGAGTGTTAATGAAAAGGATCAAGTTCAAAGGATGTTCAACAAGAGAAAGATGAATGGTGGCTTCAATAAAGATATATTTATCCATGTAATCTTTGTTTTAGAGGATTTGTGATACTGTTTTAAAAAAAAATTAAAGATTGTCATTTTAAGCTAAAGAGACAATTTCAAACGGGTTAAATCCATCATAGGCAGTGGCAAAGCTACTGGTCTTGACCGTCTCGTCGAGACCATTCCGAAAACATATTATAATAAAAATTCTGAGCACGTGTGCAAATTCTATGTTCATTTCTATTGTGATACTATTTTTTGTGATACTGTTTTGCATAATACAGTATCAAACAACACACATGACTATGATATCATGCTTTTATCTTTGATCATGTATTATGAAAAATAATATAATGGATTAGAACATGGATTAAAACAAGATTATAAAAATTACTAATGCACATTACCTAAACAAAAACAAGATCATAGATTAAAATAGTATCATAGACAAAACTAAGACATTCAAACAAGATCACATGTTCAAACCTTGGCATAATTAGACAAGATCAAAGAATAAAAGCACGGTATCATAAATAAAACTCATTCCACATAGAATAAAAACAAGATCATGGATTAAAATAGTATCAAAATATACTAATGCACATTACCTAAATAAAAGCAAGATCATAGATTAAAACTAAGACATTCAAACAAGATCACATGATTAATACATATGCCTACATAGTTTTAGATGACTTCTCTTTAACTTTAGAATAATTGGCGTTCTTCTTTCTTCATTTTAGCATTGCTCTGAAGTATGTGTTTGCTTTTAAAGGATTCGAGATATCTTGGAAGAGCTTTAATTTGCGACAAAAGGATGTACATTTATACGTGATCTTGTTTTAAAGAATTTGTGATCATGTTTTGAAAAAAAAAATTAAAGATTGATATTTTAAGCTAAAGAGACTACTTCAAAGCGGGTAAAATCCATCATAGGCGGTGGCGCGGCGGGTCTTGACCGTCTCGTCGAGACCATTCCGAAAACATATTATAATAAAAATTCTGAGCACGTGTGCAAATTCTATGATCATTTCTATTGTGATACTGTTTTTGTGATACTGTTTTACATAATACAGTATCAAACAACACACATGACTATGATATCATGCTTTTATCTTTAATACTGTTTAATTAGTCATATATTTTGTTTGATACTTTATTATGTAAAACAGTATCATAGATTAAAACATGGATTAAAACAAATATCAATTTATATGAATGCATATTACCTAAACAAAACATTATCATGGATTAAAACTAAGACATTCAAACAGTATCACTTATTCAAACCTTGCCATAATTAAACAATATCAAAGATCACATAGAAGTATCACAGGATAAAAATAATTTCATGGATTAAAATGGTATCAAAATATACTAATTACCTAAACAAAACAATATCATGGATTAAAACAATATCATAGATTAAAACTAAGACATTCAAACAATATCGAGGTTCAAACATTGCCATAATCAAAGCAAGATCACGCGAGTTAAAACACTATCATGGATTAAAAGCGATATCAAAATATACTAATTACCAAACAAAAGCAAGATCATGGATTAAAACAGTATCATAGATTAAAACTAAGACATTCAAACAATATCACAGGTTCAAACATTGCCATAATTAAACAGTATCAAAGATCACACATATATATATATATATATATATATATATATATATATATATATATATATATATATATATATATATATATTCAAAGCGATATCGCGTAATTAAAAGCGAGTATCATGGATTAAAACATGTTTCAAATGATAGTGAAATATTATGACAAAGTTTCAATCTATTAAACATTGCCATAATTAAACAGTATCATAGATTAAAACTAAGGCATTAAAACAGTATCATGGATTAAATCTAAGATATTCAAATATTAGATGATGGAACATTCAAGCTCCTATTTACAACAATTCTATGTCTATTTATATTGTGATACTGTTTTCTGTGATACTGTTTTATATAATATAGTATCAAATAAAATACCATGACTAAACATTAGATGATGGAACATTCAATCTCTTATTTACAGCAATTAGATGGTGAAGCATTCAAGCTCCTATTTACATAAGATAGTAGAGTATTCAAGCTCATAATTACTGACATTCAAGCTCATATATACAACATTCTATGCCCATTTACATTTGTGATCTTGTTTTGTTTAATACAATATCAAATTGCTATTCTATAATGTCTGGTGTCAATGAGCGGATATTTACCTCATTGTTTATATAACTGGAAAATGCTCATTGTTTACATAAATGCTAAAATACTCAACCTAAATACTCAACCCAGGTTAATCATATTGGTCAGCCTCTCTTGCAGCACGGATAGATCAATGCTAACTGTTAAGACATTAAGAATAGAGTACAACCACAGAAGATGAAGAAATAAAAAAGCATACAAACCAAAGATAAGGATTCAAACACTGTGACCAAAGTCCATAAAACGTTATTTTTTTAGTTTCACAGCTAACAAAATCTTCACCAAAAAAACTGCCTAAAAAGTGATCCAAAATCTTCACCAAGAAAAGTGCCTAAAAAGTGACACTTTGCCTTAGAAAGCACTCATGGGAGGTCGCATGGGAGGTGGAAGCGGTGGTCATTTGGAGGTCATGGGAGGTGGAGGCGTCTTGGAGGTGGCGGAGGTTGTCATGGGAGGTGGAGGAGGTTTGTGGAGTTGAAAGATTATGTCAATGAAAAATATGGTTAAAAGGGGTGATTTTGGAATTAATATAAAATATTGATATGAAGTATGACTTAATCACAATTTAAAAAAAAGTTTTGACCTAATTTGAAACAAGTCATGTGGAGATGACTTATTTGCAATTTTCCCTAAATTCTTTTAACTTTTATAGGTTTAAATTAGAAATTATTTAAAATTAATTAGTTAGAGAAGATAATAAATAAATATTTGATTATCCTTATATAAGTTTTAGTGAGAGTTTGCATTTGTATCTAATTTTTCGATCTATAAGAAATGGTCGCACTACAAGAAATTTATGATTCGCATACAAAAACAATTTGTAGGAAAAGGTCATTTTTTGTGGGGAAAACCTTTCCGAATTTAAATTTTTTTTGTAGGAATGTTTGTGGGGCAAACATCGTGGGGGAAAGGTATAAGACGACAAATTATGAAAATTTGTGTGCTAAAATCTCTCCCTACAAATCCTTTTGAGACAAATACAATTCGTCGCCTAAATTCTTTCCCGACAAAATTATTCGTCTGCTAAAATTACTTTAGCCCACGAAACAGGTTTTGTAGGCAAAAAATTATTTTGTGGGTAAAATTGTACTTTTCTCTACAAATAAATTTTGTGTCGAAAAAATTTTGTAGGTCAAGTTCTACTTTTTTCTACAAATGATATTTTGTGGGGAAAACGTATTTGTGGACTAAGTAAATTATTTTTTCCAACAATAATAGAATTTGTAGGGAGAAATTAATTATTTTTATATAATTTTTATATTATGTTAATTCTTTTACCTTCTTCAAAATAATATAAAGATGCAAAAAATACAACAAATTAAATTAAGACCGTGTCAATCAATATAATATTAAATTCATAATATTGTATCAAAATACAAATAAAACCATTCACTAAGCTCAACTTAAAAAGAGTATAAGCTCTTTCAATTATAATGCATCTTTAAAAATATAACTCTTTGTTCTCGTAAATTAGATATGCTACATATCCTCACCAAGATTGTCGTCTTCATTAAAGCCGTTGTCTTCGCCCCCCAATAGCATCATCTTCTATTAACAATGGCGTAAACGGCACTAGATCGAAACCAAGAACTTGTGTACATAGTTGTTGCATAGAATGACATCAAGAATACAGTGTAGAATTGAATTGTTGTCCAACAACATTCAACTTGCTTTTCATTCTTTACTATATTTCAATTCGAGCTGCATCAGCTGCCTTTCGAGCAGCACATTCTTCTTCCAACTCCTTCTCCATATGGCGCACATTGCAAGGCCTGCACAAGCAGTGTGCACCATATATTAAAACTTGTTGAACTTCCTAAAATGCATACAAGTAAACAAACTGGCAATAATGGACATGAATTTAACATCCTAGTTTATTAATAAAGACAAACTGCTAAACAGTTTTCAATTTTCCAGACTTTCCGGAATGAATCTTCCCATTTCCCACGTCGTCTGTCGAGTTATTTAGGCAAGAGACACGCCATTGGCCAAGCTGTCTTTATAATGCTAAACATTATGCATCATAACCAAGTGCTACCTTATAGTACCAGACACTGAAAATATGTCTACTACAACATTTCCTATGAACTTTAATGAAATTGTGCCAAACAGCATCATGGTTTTCCCGGGACCAAGTCCCAGAAGTCTGGTTTATTGTAGTGGAATATATATAGTGTCACCTGGAGAGTTCTCATTGTTTCATCAACACTTCAGGCAATCGCAAAATTGTTGATGGTGGTGTGTTGAATCACTCCTTCCTTGTCAATGATAAAAGTCCTCTTAATGAAATTCCTGAAACAGCACCACAACTACATAAGAAGATTTCCGAGTGTAGGATAAATACATCCTCCAGAGTTTAAGAAAGAGAAACTGCAGTAGCCCTAACTACAAGATAGACTCAAAACTACAAGCCGAGTGAACAGATCTATGTGAACGTTGCAATGTTGCAGGTGGAAGTAAAGGAAACTCAAAAGTTCTCAAAAAGTCCTTATTTTCAATGTTGAATTGACACAGATCTATGTGAACAGAGTGCTAACATTAGTGAAGTAACTTACCTCTCTATTCAAATTGGAACATGACCATAGTTAGGATAGAACAAGAAAGCGTAGAACAAGAAAACTATGTTTCAACTTATATTAGCACGTGACCATTTGAATAAAACACAACAAATTTTTGATAAAAAAAAGTGAATATCTCTAATTCAAACTCACCAAGTTTTTCTGGTTAGTGAATAATTAGAAAGACACAATAACTTGATGATTCAATAGGTAAATTCTTAGTTTAAAAATGGTCAGACATATTTACATTTAAGCCATGCATAATCCAATTAATGCGAGAGTTACCTATAAGAATGGCAATCATACATGTTAAAAGTAATACATACCTTGGGGCCAAGAAAGGTTTCGTCAAATGGAAATAGGCACACAGTGTATCATTCTTAACATAATTTCCAGTATATTTTGAAGATCTTGATAGATATACAACAGCCACCACCAGTGGCAACAGTATACAGACCCCAACAATACAAATTAACAATATTCCACCACGTGCGCCATCAATATTAAGAAGAAACTGTGGAAGAGCAATTCCCATTTGGAACCCCTACATCATGAAATCTTAATGTCAGGTTTTGCTTTTCATTCAACTTCAATCCATATGTACAAGAAAACATTTTCTCCCATAGTGATATTTTACCTATCTACCATCGGGATGGCCATATTTTCATAATTGTCATGGGAAATTGGATCTGTCACAGCTTAGTAAGCTTTGGATATGGACTCCACAAAGTACTTATGAGCAGCTGAAATTCCAAAATAATCATATTTAATGGTAACTTAAGGTGAGGCGGAACAAGATTTCTAATTTACATCATTTGAACTTAAGTATCATATCTAAACTTAATAATTAGAAGAACCTGGGTCAGGTTTCTTATCGGGATGATATAGGATAGAAAGTCTCATGTATGCCTTCTTAATATCAGAATCTAAAGCTCCAGATTCTAATCCAAGCACAAGAGTCAAGTTTCCACATGTTGAGACATTCGTGATCTACAAAAATAAAATTTGAAACTAAATTTATAACATAGCTGTAGTACACAGGAAATAAAAGAGTATGTTAAATGAGCAAAAGGTAACCAACCCATATTAAAACTGATTTACGGTATTTCCCCGATCTAGAGCAATCAGAACACTCGCAGTTGATGCGTTTTGTTTTCTTTGAGGCAGCACGAGATAACTTCAGAATTGTATAAGGCACTAAAGGCAAGGCAATCATTGACAAAATAAAAATTGGAAATAATAAATTGATTTCTTCTGAATCAGCCATGACAATGCTTAGTCTATAAGCTGCCAACAAAAACTACACCTGCAAATGAAATTTTAAAGCATAAATCAAATGAACTGGAATAGCAAGAACTGGTTAGCATTGCAAATTTAACTCTTTGTATTGATTTCTAGGTTTCATTGTAAACCCAATTGGTTCCTCAAATTATGTAAGTCAATAGCAGCATATATGCGAAGCAACATTCAAAAAACAAACTTTATGCAAAAACAAAAAAAGGGTAATAGTCAAGCATAAGAAAGGTAGTGTTATTCAGGTAATATACATTAGTCATTTGCTGGAATTTTCTTCCAAAAAAAAAGGGGCAAAAGTTCAAAAGCAACCGAGTTGCAGAACTCGAAAACCGAGAGCAGATCCTCATCCACCAATTAAAATCTAATACTATATGGGCAAAAGAGTGTCATTTCTTCGATGTGGAAAAAAAGATACAAATTAAAAACAAATAAAAGCAGAATTTAAATAAAAGGAAAAACGCAATCGAGAATCCTAATTTGTATCATAAATATCCAAAAATTCAAAAATCCATTAAACCCAACTAGAAATTAGATTTCGTAACTTCAGATTTCCAAATATATAAGGACACGGAAAAAGAGTATTCAAAATTATCTATAATTTACCTGAGTTCATAATACGCAGTAAAACCATAAAGTTGCAGACCCATTCAGATTAAAACCAGAACCATAACCAACATAAACACAATCAATCCCCTTCAAAATCACTGATGTGAGAGATGGAGGGACAGGCGGGAAGAGGAGGGAAAAATTGGAAGATGGAAGAGGGAAAAATTCCTGATGAAGGTTTTCACGTTTTAATTTTAATTATATTTTATTTTATTTTAAAACTATTTATTAGGTTTTTCTTCAAGATAGATATTGTGGACTAAAAATACCAAAAAAATATCGAGAATTTTTCTTTCTAAATATTACCCTACAAATTAATCTTCTCTTTTGTCAGCAAAAGATATATTTTGCCCGACTAATTTTTTTTTGTTGGGACAAATGTATATATTTAATGGTATGTTATCACACTTTTAAAAATTTGAGCAACAAATGGTACTCTACAAAAATCGGGTTTGTGAGGAAAAGTTAATTCAGTAGACAAATCTCAATTTGTCTGCGGAAATTTTATAGGAAAATATATATTTCTTGTAGTGGATCGGAGAAACCAACTTCCTCCTTGGATCGAGGTAGAGACCTAAAAATCAAGATAAGTTATCACAAAATAAGAACAAAGTCACGAAGGGAGCATTTGGGAAAACAAGAAAAAAAAAAAGAAAAAAACTAAAATTTTATATAATGAATTCAAACCACAATAGGATGTTTATTAAAAGTTAAAATTAAATTAGTGTCTAGACTAAATTATATAAATTAGTGTGTGTGTGTGTGTGTATATTTATATATTTCATACTACAATACTAAAGTTAGCTATATATCAGAAGGGGTAAATCTTTTTTCGGTTGTAAATGACTGGCGGCTTGCTTAACTTGCAAATTAAGATTTTTCCAGCCTCAAGGCAGTTCTGATAAAATAAGGGTTCTTTGCAATAGCTAATTTTGGTTGGTCTGGACTTGAAGTCTTGACTTTTATGTTGTGCACTGTTATCCTAGATATTGCATCAATTGGCCAGCTAGGCACATGTACAAGCTGTTACCTTGAAAGTCCTGGAACTCCACTCGGGCAAATCCTCTCCCCAGTGGGAAGAAAAAAAAGGCTAATTTGTCGATATCATGTCGACTTATAATTAAACATACTTGTAAATCCATATTGTAATGCCATTTTTGTGTTAATTTAATTAAATACATATGGAGAGGAAGGAAAAATTCGTTATCGTAGATTTGGTTAATGGTGATTTCCAAAATTTTGAATGGTATTAATCTATAAGTGAACATACTTGAAAATTGTAACAGAAGGAAAAGTTGACAGTCGTTGTGCCATTTTTGTACATTCACTATACTACTCCATGTTATTTTTTAGTGTATTATAGTTAAGCAAAGTATAGTAATTTTTTGATGATTAGAATTATCGTGGAACGATTAAAAGTACTTTTAGACTTATTTTTTGTTTGATTTAGTATACTAGTTTGTAATCATTTTTTTTTTGGGAGTAATTAAAGTTGTAGCAAATTAAGCATCATTTATTTATTGGAAAAATTGAAATTTGAAGTTATTTTTCATTAGTTTTGTTTCATTTTACACTAATTTTGTTAGCATAATATTTACATTTTTATTCTATAATTTGGTGTAATATAGAAGTTTCAACAAAGTTTATATCATCTCTAACTTTTTATGTACAAACATACATACATGATACATTCATTTCAAATTCTCCAATCCAAAAATCACACATAGAACATGTTTGATTCCCATTAAAATGGATTTTTCTTTCCTCATTTTTTTTGACTTTTGGGTCAAAATGACCAAAATACCCTTTTACTTTTCAAAGAAATAGTAATATTTGACTTGAAAAAAGGGGTATTTTGGTCAATTTTTCCCAAAAGTCAAAAAATGAAAAAAAATAAACCCATTTTAATGGGAATCAAACAACCCTCTAATTCATCTACTCTCTCTCACACACTGACACACAAGTCTTTTCCCTCTCTTCCCTACTTAATGTGCTCCATGCTCAACTATTCTTTTGAGTTCAAATTTACCCTATTATCAACAAAGAATTCTGATCTACTGTCCCAGGTGGACAGTAGATGTTGCCCACATGTTGACTTGTCAGCATGAGGACTGTTGATGTAAAAAGTTGACAACAAAAGAAACTTTTTATTGTTAAGGAATTAGATTTATCTTAATGAAAATTTGCTTATTTATTCATGTTAACAATTTCAAAAGATGGTTATTTGATATTTAAAAAACTAATAAATATTTTTTGTAAGATTTTGTAGTGATAAAGAAAATCAAATTAATGAAAGTTAAGATAAAAGAAAAGGTAATCAATTCTTATATTTTTAGATACTTCAATTTTTACGTAGTCCAAATTTTACAAATATTTATGGCCAAGTCAAAAAAAGAAGAAAGGGTTAAATTGTTCTTACTTGTGGTATAATATTTAATTATTTATATGACATGTCATATATTTTTTATTTGGGTTTTCAACTTTAATCAGAGTAACTTTGTCACAGGAGAACACTGAACACACACTAGTATGACCAGTATTTGATTCCCACCTAGCTGGCGCCTAGCAATATTGTTTATGCAAATTCTGCATATGTAGGTCTATTTTGTCTACAAGTATTCTCCCCCACACCTCCCCTTCCCATTTCTAGTACTAGAGCCAATTATACATGAACAAATATGTACTGTGCAGCCAATATCCAGTGCGAGAAAAGATCTGGACCCAGTGACGGGGTCCAGAAAAGTTTCTCCGTTTGGCAGCAAAAAACCCACCCTGCAAACAAATGTACTATCTCTGTGTGTCCTTTCAATAACAATTTTTGTTTTTTTAAAACATAATAAAGATTATTGTCTCCAAATTACAATTCATATTATGGAATCGTGGCTTAGTGAATAATAATCTATTATTAGCTTAACACTTCTTTACTTAAAAGTGTAGTCTTAAACTGATTAGAAATCTTAAATTTCTACTTTAAAAATTTTATTTAGACAAAATAAAGTGATATCTTAGATTTATAATTCCGAAGTCTTCCGAACAGAAGGTAATCTATTCTTTTTTTTCTCTCAATAATAATGTATAATATTCGACACCCACAAAAAAAGAAGCAATTCAAAACAAGATGGTCTGTGAATGAAATATAACGAAAGAAATTGCACGTCAAGCTCATGTATTCAATAATTACGAGCGCACAAGAAGATTGAATGAATAGAATGAGACGACAAATCTACATTAAGGACATTGTGTATCTAACTAATCTTTCTGATTTCTTTAGTAATTATGTAAAATGTAGTATTTGTAAAGTGTAAAATGTATTTGGCTTTTAATTTAATGGACCGGACAACTCCTGATATCTTACAGGTTAAAAGCTTAAAAGCAAAAGAAAGGATAGGACAAATTTGTACTCCTTATATTGTATGAGATATTTTTGAGATAAAATGTTTTTTTTTTTTTCTTTCATTTTGATTTCAAAATAAAGCTGGTCTCTGTACGTCTCTTTTTGTGCAGAAATGCAAAACACGTACCAGAGGCTATAGAGTAGCAGTTGGCCTCGAAAGTTGAGCTTAACAGCAATCAATTAATGCTTCCCCCCCTCCTGCCAATCAATTAATGCACCCACCCACCCACAAAAAGCCCACCCCATCTTCAAAAATTTATTTCAAAACCCCCTCCAAATATAACATTATAAACCCACCATGGAATTCATATCACAAATTTTTCCCACTCCTACTAATTTTACCTAGAAATTATTAATATAATTAAATTTATTAAATAAAAAATAATTTTATTATTATTATTATTATATTCATTGTATATTTTTAAACAAATATAATATTTAAAAATATTTATTAAGTTAATTTTTATTAAAGTTATAGTAAATGTAATTAGTTATTTTATATTTGAATAACAAATTATATTTTAGTGTTTAGCTTAATGATTTGATTGATTATTATAAAAATGAAAATTTTGTATAGTAATTAAAAAAAGATTAGCTCGCTTTAATCCTCAATTATTTATTTATTTATTTATTTTTACTTTTTGAGCTATACTTTTTTTTTAATTACTATACAAATTTTTTTTTTATAATAATTTCAACCAAATCATTAGACCAACGTCAAAACATAATTTGTTACTCAAATATAAAATAACTAATTACATTTACTATAATCTTAATACAAAATTAACTTAATAAATATTTTTAAATATTATATTTGTTTAAAAAATATACAATGAATATAATAATAAAAAATTATTTATTTTTAATTTATTAAATTTAATCATATTAATAATTTCTAGGTAAATTAATGTCCGTTTGGTGTGGATTATAAATTGGTTTATTTGACAAAAATAATTTATTTGACTAATAATGGTAAAAAATGTCATGTTACAAGGTAAAAATTTTGGTCAAATAAATCGTTTTTGGTCAAATAAATTATTTTGATCAAATAAACTATTTTATAATGCACCAAACGGGTTCTTAATTGGAGTGGGATAAATTTGGTGATATGAATTTCGCGTAGGATTTATAACGTTATATTGGGAGGGGGTTTGGAAATAAATTTTTGAATATGGGGTGGGCTTTTGTGGGTGGTTGGGTGCATTAATTGATTGGCAGGGGAGCGTGGGGAGTGGTGGGAAACAGATTCGGGGAACATATCCCTTTTTCTATGTACAAAACATAACTGAACGCCTGCGTTGCAGAATTTCATTTTTCAGGCCCTGTAACTGTCCATCTTCCTCCTTCTTCTCTCTTCATACAGCGCATGGTTCACTGTACTCAAGAAAAATTATTCTTGAAGCGGCTTCTGTTTCCCTCCTGTGGCGAAACTTTGGGAA
Organism: Forsythia suspensa; assembly: GCA_023638005.1. Lineage (NCBI taxonomy): Eukaryota > Viridiplantae > Streptophyta > Magnoliopsida > Lamiales > Oleaceae > Forsythia > Forsythia suspensa. Next base: position 36,759 of record JALRMA010000386.1, read on the forward strand.
AATAAAAATCCATTGGTCTGTCCCTTTCACTTCCCATTACTAGTACTAGAGGCTAGAGCCAATTACATACGGACAATCATGTACTGCGCGTCCTGTGTGATTACCTAGAAAAGGTCATAAGGGAACCATGCTCCATAAAGATAAAAAGTCTGTTTTCTTCTTTTCTTAAATTTTGCTTTCAAAAATAAAGGTCGTCGTTCTCTGCAAAATTATTTAAGAATCTTTCTGTCAACCTTCCTCTCTCTTGTATAAAGAGATTTGGGTCATTAAACCATTTATAAGGCTGAGTTGCTATTCTAGTTTAGATATGCCGTATAATCTGTTACTAATACGAGTAGTGATATAATATCTATAGTGGGTATCGATTATGATGTCAAATCGCTCACGTCACGTTAACATATTGGGTCTTTATTGTCATGAAGCATTCTGGCGTTGGGTCTAATAATATACGAAGATATTCTCGCGTTGAGTAATTTTAGCACCCAATGTAATAATCTTATGTGGACATTGAAAGACCATGGTATACTCTAATGTGAGTCTTTATATCAGACTAATCGATTTGGTTGAGTTTTAATAAAAGTTATCAAGTTTAACTAAAGTTGTTTAATAAGATAAATCCTATCGAAATATATATCTATCTTTTTATGTAATAATTTTGAATATATGAAATAAAAAATGGAATACATCTTTAAATAACATTTTTTAGTTATAAAAAGGTGTTGAGTTTGATTTCTAAACAAATTACTCATAAAAAGTTTTAGTTTTAGTGATAAGCTCATGTTGATCTAATATTGGTTTTTACTACTTATCAACTGATGAAGTCCTCATCTACTTATCTCGGTGAGTTTTAGAGGGGTGTATTCAATTGAGACTTTTATTTATAGACTTTTATAAGTGGGTGACTTTTGTGGAATTCGTGAACATATAAGTGACTTATATAGATTTGTTTGGAATTAATAAAGTCTTCTTTAAACTTCTGTAGACTTTTATTAAAAACTTCTGTAAACTTCTATATACTTTTTTTTTTTAAATATTAATCTAAATTTATATATACTATAATATTATTTTATATGTCCAAATCATCCACAACACATGTAATTAATAACTCAAAATAATAAATTATATTTCTCATTGTTAGCTATCATTCTTATTGGCTGTGAAATTAATAAAGTAGGTTAACTTATGTTATTGTATATATACGTAAGTATTGATCGATTAATTCTTTATTTTCAATTAAAAAAATTCTCTAAAATAAAGAGAAATCATAAAGATTGTGTATTCTAGATTCATTTTTTTGGCACAAAATTATTTTAACAGTGTTTATAATAATATAAATAACAGACAAATAATGACACACCTATTTTGTTGACCTATTAGTCAAATTAATTCTTGACTAAATTATATTAATAAAATAATCAAAGTAAAACAAAAGATTTTCAATACAATACCAAACTATTACCATGGAATAATTTTAATAATTAAGCGAAAAATTTGACTCCCACTAACATTAATCAAAATCATGTAAATTCATCTTGTAAAATATCCTCAAGTTTTGACACAAGACTACTTTGTGATATCAAAGTTTTGATTACGCAAATTTTAGATACAATTGCATATAAATTATTGATTACAACAAATTCTTACTTGAATGGAGCAGATCTGAAAAAATCCTAGAAGTGAAAAAAAATGGACATTCTTTATTTTGGGACTTTGAAGTCTTCACAAATCTCACGGTAGATGAGAAACTTTTTTTTTAGATTTCTTATATATACTTTTTACTAAAGGTCTTCAAAAGTGTCTAAAAGTCTCAGTAAAATAGAATCTCTGCAAGTCTTTCTCAATTTGAATCTTTCAGTAACTTATGTACACTCATACAAAGTTTTAATTGAATCATACGTGACTTTTAAAGACTTTTTAAAAGTTTCTAAAAATCTCATTTAAATACACCAATCTTTTAGAGATTCTTAAAAGTCTACGTTGAATACTTCTAAACTTTTACACACTTAAAAGTCTTTAAAAGTCTCAATTTGAATTCACCTCCCTTAATTTTTTTCCCCTTCATCTTTCATTTTATTTTTCTTCCTAGTTTCAGAAAATTATATACACTCATATCCAAATGACGAAATTAGTACACATTTGATGAGAGATTATAAAGTAGTTTATAAATCAATTTTTGATTTATTTGACTAATATTAATTTATTTGAATTGAAATTGTTGATTTTTCATGTTAAAAATGGATTGAAAAGTCAAAAATGACGGCCGACAAAAACCAAAATAAATTTTTAATCTGTGTCAAATAAGGCCTTACTTAAGGAAATGGTGAAAGCATTTGTTAACAAATTGAAGGAAATGGTATTAAGCATTTGTTCTTCTGTACTATAAATATCCTTACCTGTCAATAATCTCACCTCTATCTGGAAACTCAAATTTGTCTGAATTTTTCTTTACCCACTGGAACTTTTTTCTCTAAGCTTTTATTTTTGCTCTGCAATGGCTTCTCTATGAGCTTTTCTTTTTGCTCTCTAATGGCAAGTGATGGAAGTAATAGAAGAAGAGAGGAAGATAATGCCCGACCATAATCTCCTCCGCCGGTCCTCTTCCCATCTATTAACCATGTTATCCCCTTTGCTACATTCGCGAGAGCTTGCCCTTATTTCATCTCTCCACCGGTCCCAACTTCTCTCCCTCCAAAGTCCCTACTTCCCCCGTCCACAAGTAGCGGTTGTGCCCCCTGCTACCTTTTTGTTACAAGATCTATGGCTACGCAGTGATGTCCATGTGCTATGCTACGTCTGTAAAACAATATTTTCTATGGTGTACTCCATTTGTGCCATTGCATCATATGGGGTATTCCTATATTTTCTCTTGAATTGGCTCAAATCCGGAGTAACCATGACTCTTATAAATTGGATTTTTTTAATGTTTTCAACGCCTGTGAAAGAAAAATATAGATATATATTTGCTATACCAGCAACGGGGTTCCATGCAGCAATGGAACCCCTGTGTTTTTGCTCTTGGTGTTATAACTTTTATATTGCTTGCAAGGATATGTGCCAAGGGAGATCCTCCTTTCCAATTAAGAGCTTTAATCTTGCAATGTGCACATGTGGCCATAGGTTACTTTGAGGACACTAATGTTGGCCATCACGTATATAAAGGATTCTGCGTGATCTTCCTAGTTGGCCTTCTTGTTCTGGTGATGAAATTTTGAACTTTGGCACATGTAAATTATTTATTTCCGTTTTTGTATGTTTACAAAATTAATAATTTTCTGACAATTGTTTTAATTTTTTTTTGACAGATTTTGATGACTTTGATCAAGAGGTGGGCGATTAATTTCTCTCTTGTTATGAATGGATTACCGCAGAAGCCATTAACTACAGATTTCTACTTTCATGATATGAAAATTTGTCTAAAACTACTGCGATATGTGAGGATTGAGGGTGGTGATGAAACAATCTTTCATTTTGTTTTGTAGTTACTTCATTGGATTATATATAATTTTATATGGATGTTCACTAGACAAACATTAGTTTGTTTTCTCCATTTTCTTTCATGCTTCTCTGACTAATATTTTTAATTTAACGTGTGAAAGAAAAAAATCATAAGACAGATGATAAAAGAGTCAATTTAAAAACAATCGATAAAAGAGTCATTTTAAAAACATTGTATGTTGGTGTCAAAACTGAAATTGAGAAGATATGATAAACAATTGAATAATCAAGAAAATCAACATGGACACGAGGATAGGCAACAAAAATGAGAAAAGAGAATTGTCAATTCCAAGAAATTGTCGAACATGGACACGAAGATAGGCAACAAAATTACCAAATTTGAATACTTCGAGTCAAATCGAGGCAGGAGAAGTCAAATCGAGGCAGGAAAAGTGAACGCAATAGAATATTGAATAGAGAACAAAGTTTTATTTAAAGATTTGAGTTTCATATCAGATTCAATTTTACGTGAGTCAGTTTGAAATCAACAAATGAGAATTATCCAAAAAAGAGTTCAACAATAAGCCAACGAATTTCAAAGTAGCTCAAGTCTATTTGGTCAATATTTTGATGGTCTTAAACGATTTGTGAATAATTACTAGACTATTAAATTATTGTCTTTCAGTTGATGTCTTATTTTACTTTTTTTTTTTTTAATGTTTACCTAGTCGTAGTGCTAAATTTCTGTCTTTGTTTTCAATAATCGAATTTGTAACTTTTTAATTTTAATAAGTAATTTTATTTAATATATTCACTAGTTGTTATTTATTACTCATATTAATATAATTTATTGTATTAATAAAAATAATAATCACATTAAAAGGAACATAAATGACTTGATATATGGCTAAAATAATAAAATAATAATAAACAAGGATATATGGGTACAATTTATTGTATTAATAAAAATAATAATCACATTAAAAAAACATAAATGACTTGATATATGACTAAAATAATAATTTGAGTCGTTCTTTGTAACATTCTTTGTCGTTTTCTTGAAGTTGATAACTTTTGAATCTTTTTAGTATTGTCGAAATTGGTCGTGTTTATGGTATTTTAAAGTCTATGGAGTGTATGAAATTTTCACAGATACAAAAATATTTGAGATTTATCTGCAACACAAATAAATAGATTAATACTTATAAAAATTTGGATCGTCACAAATGTGTGCTTAATCTATCTATACTAATTCTAAAAGTCTCTTAAAGGGAAAAACATTTTTTAACGATATTGCCTCTCAAATAATTTATAATTTCTAAAATCATCTTTCAATTAATATAATTTATTTTAGCTTTAATTTAAACTATTTAATACTATATAAATATTGTATTTTGATAATTGAAAGTGATTTGTCTCTTTAAATTTTATTATATATTGTAATTAATGAAAATAAATAAAAATATACTAATAAATTTTTTAATATATTGAAATTATTATCTTTAATTGTAAATAATCAAAGAGTCAATCTTATTATGCACGAGAATTTAAGCAAATTCATTCACCAACATAACAAAACAAGATGAATTTGGCTTTGCATTTCGATTTTCTTATTATTGATTCATACTTTCTTCATCTGTTCCAAATATGGGAGAAACATTTATGGACGATATTATCCCTCAAATAACTTATAATTCCTAAAATCATCTTTCAATTAATATAATTTATTTTGGCTTTAATTTAAACTATTTAATACTATATAAATATTGCATTTTGATCATTGAAAATGATTTGTCTCTTTAAATTCAATTATATATTGTAATTAATGAAAATAAATAAAAATATACTAATAAAATTTTTAATATATTGAAATTATTATCTTTAATTGTAAACAATCAAATAGTCAATGTTATTATGCACGAGAATTTAAGCAAATTCCTTTATCAACATAACAAAACAAAATGAATTTGGCTTTGCATTTCGACTTTCTTATTATTGATTCATACTTTCTTTATCGTTATTCGTCTTTGTTTTTTATTATGCCAGAATATTTTTTTCCTCGCAATGACGATTTTTAATTTTTGATAATTAGTTTGATAGTAATGTGATAATAATGGATGTGTTAATTTTTCATGAATGATTCACTAATTTTAAGAGTATATATGATAGTAATATTAATTTAAATTTTGATTTTTATATCTTTTTTTCTTGATTTAGAATATTTGTTCAATGTAAAAATGTTAATTATTGTGGTAGTCTTGATAACAAAGAGATTTAAGTTCGAATGATGTTTTATGTCATTTTGTAAGCAATTAAACGATATTTATTGTGGAAGAAGCGAGTTAGAAACAAGGAGAATTAGTATTCATTTCTAACTCTTTCAAGACGCACCGGTGAGAAGACATAACTTGGATAAAGTGAATCACGTTATATATAAGGTGAAGATAAATATCGCATAATAAGTAGTTTTATGTGAGGAGTTAAAATCATTGTCCATATATTTGGTTGTTTTGAATTTTCTTGAAATTTAATAATATTTCATATAGAATCACGAGAAAGAATGCATGAAGAGAACCAAAAAAAAAAAAAAAAACCTTTAATTTATGGGTGCATTAAAGCGAATGGATATCATAATAGAAAATTCTTCTTTATCTTATGTCGAATTTTGAGATTTTTATTTTGAGAAATAATTATCTAAAAAGCTAAATATTTTATTTTCGTGTCTTTTTATAATGATATAAATCTGAAAATCAATGAAAAATTGTGTTATACTTATATCTACTATTTTCATGTATTTTAGAATTTGAAACTAATTTTCATAAAAAAAATTGTCTTTTACGATATCTTAATTAGATATATGCTTTAAAATATAATTAAAAAGAGTATCAATAATCTTTCAAACTTAACATTCGCGTACGTAGTAGTGTATTTTTTAATGAACCACATGTTTTATCAAGAAGTTTGAATATAATTCTTTAGTTGGTCATAATTATTGATGAACTTATGATTGAAAATGAGTTTTATTCAAGTGTTATATTTATAAATAATTTTGAAATAAAAAATTATAATATTATTACAAAATCACGTGGAAAGCACGTATTCATAACTAGTAAATGATAGAAATGCCGTATGATATTTGGTAGCCAACAAACCAAGACAATGAGTAAAGAAAGTGTTAATAGATATAATATGGCTTATTTGCACAAATGGTCCCTGACTTTTGCACTTATTGCAGATTGAAGACCTATCATTTCATTTTTGACAGTTTAGCCCCTATTTCAAATATTTTTGGCTGCAATGGTCCTTTTCATCAATTTTCATCCAAATGACTGTGAAATTTGACGGTGGCCATTTTTTTTTATTTAAAAAGGACTTATTTGCACAAATGGTCCATAACTTTTGCAAAAAAAAATTTACAGCAAAAGTCCCTAATTTTTCAGAAAGTGTTGAAAAGTTCTATAACCTTCTAATCCTAACACATATGACCCCAAACCTTTTTGACAATTTTACCCCTAACTTAAATAAATAAAAATAACTCATAAACCTTTTCAAAAATACAAATAAGTCCTAAATATTTTTATTTTTTACATATTTATACTTAAAATAATAAAAAGTGTGTCATCAAATCTCAAAACTTTTAATTTTGTTCACCAAAATGACATTTAAAATATGTTTGATTAAAATCAGATTTTTTAGTAAAAGTTGTTGAAATGTGTGGTTAAAAATTGTGGGACCATAAAATGTGTGGTTAAAATTAATTGTTGACTTTGACTTTAACTTTTTAGCAAAAATCAAAATTGAAAACAAACGGGCTCTTAGAGTCTCTACAGATTTTGTCCAGTGGTCCATTAATTAACAAAAAAATTATACATATGATCAAAATTTCACCAATTTAAAATTTTAATTTATTTTTCATACCAATTAGAAAAAAGGTGGTGGTGGACAGGAGATTGTGAATAACTTTTTTAATTATTATTTAGTAATTGGTAGAAGCGGCAAATGGTCTAGATGGAATGGCTGATCCAAAATTAGACGGGCCACATAAAAAATTGGATTGGGCTAACCCTGACCCAATTTTACATGAAATTTGGTATTTCTTGGGCCAACCCGACTTGATTTTTAGCCCACAGGCCAAAGGGCCAGCTCAACTTACATTTTTAACTTATTTTTTCAAAATAATTATTTATAATTTTGTAAAAACAAAAAAACAAAACAAAATCCATCATCTTCCTCCACCACCACCTTTTTTTTTAATTTGTACTTTTGAAAATGTTAGGGTCCCAAAATAAAATTATCGGGCCAGCCCAGTTAGCTAGTTGTACCGGACTAAATTGACTTAATTTTTATTTGATCAATTTTTTATTGGACGAGCCCAACCCAGCCCAGAGACCGGGCTATCTGTGGGCTGGCCCATTTTGCCACCTCTAGTAATTGATATGAAAAATAAATTAAAATTTTAAATTTGTGAAATTTTGATCATGGGTATAATTTTTTTGTTAATTAATGGACCACTGGATAAAATCTGTAGAGACTCTAAGAGCCCGTTTGTTTTCAAATGGCCATTCTAAGTCGGTATACGAAAGAGAGTTGATGGCTATTGTCTTTGCGGTCCAGAAATGGCGGCATTACTTGTTGGGACATGAGTTTTTGATTCGTACAGATCAGAAAAGTCCGAAATTTTATGGAGCAAATGTTGGTGAGCATGAGTATCAAAAGTGGTTAATTAAGTCGATGGGCTATCATTTTGAGATCCGGTATCAACGGGGTTTAGAAAATAAAGCTGCTGATGCGCTCTCGAGAGTTAATTATTCTACAGAATTGATGACAATCACTATTCCGAACGTACTCCAATTGGACCAGCTCATGAAAGAAGTGAAAAATGATGAGAACTTGTAGAAAATATTTCAGGAAATTTTGACCAACTAGATTATTCGCTTGTTAATGGTCAACTTTTATTCAAAGGGAGGTTGTTACTTTCTAAATGGTCTGTTTTGATTCCCCGATGTTACAAGAGGGTCACGATGGTATCATTGAAGGACATTCGGCTTATTCAAAACCTACAAACGAGCAAAGAAGAAAGCGTGTATTGGAAGGGTATAAATAAAGACATTCACCAATATGTACTTTAATGTGCAATATGCCAGGAGAATAAATACATGGTTTTCTCACTAGGCGAGCAATTACAACCTTTCGATACCAAATCAGGTATGGGAAGATGTGGCCATGGACTTCATCGAAGGCTTACCAAAATCAGGTGGGATGGACACAATCTTAGTTATTGTGGATCGATTGAGCAAATATGGCCACTTTATCGCTTTAAAGCATCCATTTTCAGCAGGAAGTGTGGTGGAATGTTTGTAAAGGAAATAGTGCGAATCCATGGGATGCCCAACTCCATTGTTTCATATCGAGACAAGATTTTTTTTCGGGAAGAGTTATTACGCTTACAAGGCACAAAGTTAAGCGTAAGCATCTGCATCACCCCCAATCGGATGGGCAATCGAAGGTCCTCAACCACACCTTTGAAACTTATCTTGATGCTTTGCATCTTCTAGACCAAAAGCTTGGTTTCACCGGTTACCGTGGGACGAGAACTTTGGTATATCACGCTTTATCATGTGTCGTCTAAGAAGACCCCGTTTGATTGTCTATGGAAGAGAACCCTTGTTGTTGTTGAGAGTTGAGAAATGATCATTGCAGTTTCTTTAGTAGAGTGCCAGCTACTCGAGAGGAACCAAGTTTTAGATGAACTCAAAGATCGGTTGAAGCGAGCTCAAGCTAAAATGAAAAGCACATTAGATGCCAGATGAGTGGTATTCAGTTTGACATCTGCTTTACCTTTGTGTATGCGCCTCTCATATGTATGCTGGACTCGAATTCTATCATTACTCCCTCCCACAAGACTCACTTTGTCTTCAAGGTGAAAATCTGGAAATTGATTTTTCAACTGGTGTAATGGTTTCCAAGTTGCTTCCAGAGGTGGCAATCCTTTCCACTGAATTATCATCAATTCCATGGATGTTGTCTCCAAATCCCGGCCTCACCCCAAGCATTGCTTCCGGCCCTACTATCATTTCTAGTTCCTCACTTAATTGGTTAGGAACGTTAGAAATAGCTTGCAAGGCGCCCTCTGCCTTTCGCAATTGTGATACGTGGGAAATTCAACAAACTCCACATGCACGTAATAGACGGGATGATGCGCAATGATCACATATAAATTGCTGTGAATAGCAGAGGAAGGGGAGGCAATTAGGAAGATAGTTTTTAGGAGAGAATGGACCTCTCGAATGTCCAATATCTGTAATTCAATTTATGTTTGCTTTCATTTTGATAGTTTTTAGGAGAGAATGGACCTCTCGAATGTCCAATATCTGTAATTCAATTTATGTTTGCTTTCATTTTCTATCAGAGATTATCTGAGAGTAAATCATATTCCAATCATTTACATTTTGTTTTCCATACTGAGTATTTTTACAAAGTTGTAACACACAACTCATCAGATATCTACCACATACATGGGTTCTCAAGAAGATCCCAAAAGCTTTTTTATGTCTTCCTGCACAAGAAAAAGCAATGGAAGAAGTAAAATAATCAACCACATATGCCAATGATTGTTTTCGAAGTAATTACTACATTGAGATCAAAAGCACATTAAAGAAATCATAGATATTTTCAGCATTATCTGGTGCATAGTAGCTTTGTTGGCTTGTAAATAGTTCTTTGATTCCTAATTTTTTTCTAGGTCGTAAATGGTTTTGCCCAGATTCGGCAGGTGCCGTGCGAGCTTGGCTCTCCAAACCCACGAGGGCCACGACCGGGTGTTTATTATTATTATTATTATTTTTCAGAAAATCAATTGAAAAACAAAAAATTAAGCCCACAGCGACGCACCACAATGGTGCGTGGCATGACCCTATACACCACTAGACAAACCATAACAAGAAAGGAAAGAACCAAATGAAAGAAATGATCGTATTTTCCTACCTCAATCTGTAGAGGTGACGTCCTAGGAGCACATCTCTCCACAACTTTTCCTCCTCTGTTCAAGAGAAACTTTGTAAAATTCCATTTGATGGCATCTACAAATAAACCACCTTTTTCTGACTTCAAGAACTTGTAGAGGGGTGCAGCGTTCTTCCCATTGACCTCGATCTACAATATAATGAAAATTATTTCGACAGAAGTTTCATTGAGTGTATTCCTAGAGCGAATAGTCTACACCAATATCAAGAACCAGCATAAACAGGGGAAAGTAGAGCATGTTTGGCTGAGCATAAATGTAAATCAAACTTTCTTTTAAAACAAATTTTTGTTTCAATATACATATGTTTGGATAAGTTATTTCTTTCTTACTATATATTCCAAATTGCCATTGGCATAACTACAGACAACATTAAAGTTTTAGGCATTTACTGGTTGCAATCATGAATAATATACACAATTTCAAAGAAACTTCAAAGGAAATACCTTTGTCAAATATTGGGAATTCTGCCTTGAATCTAGTGCATGCAGTTTCCTGAATTTCCTCATTAGTTCCTGGTTCTTGCCATGCAAATTGATTGCAAGGAAATGCTAGAATTTCAAAACCTGAGAAAGAATTTAATGACCTCAGAAAATTACTAAGAGAAGATAACAATTCATTAGCCTTTCAAAATGTCACACAAGAATGGTTAACAAACCTTGTTCCCTGTACTTCTCGTACAAAATGTTCAATTCTTTGTAATTTGCCTGTGTTAAACCACTGTAAAGAGGGATACAGAGCACGTGTTAAGGTTCAAAAGATTTAAGTTGTTACCATTTTTTTAGCTTATACAAGATGGAGAATAGGCATAGTGAAGGGAAAAACACTAGGAGAAACTTGAAATCAAGTTAAAAGTATCTCTTGAAAATTCCGTTTAGACAAACTTTTCAAAAAGTTACTTTTAAGCTTTGCCAAACATATTGCAATTCACATACCATTTAGAAGCAACATTGACGATGAGAAGAACCTTCCCTGGTAATTGCTCAGTGGAACATTTTCTAGTAAGCACCACAAGCACACAAATATAGTTTTCTTAGAAAGCGAAGAGGCAACAGAAATAATATGGTTTGCGGACTTCAGATAGCTCAAAAATGAAAGTGCAATAAACAAACTAAAATAAAATGAGTAAAAAACGACAATGACAGGCAGACAAACAATGAAGTATCAATTTTTCGAAAAATAAGGCTATTCGAATGAATGATCAACCAAATTTCTTGTTGCAACGACCACGTTCTTTGGGTATTGATGCTACTGCTAAAAAGATCATAACCCAGTGGGAATATCTGGAAATCTTGATGGTCCTAATTGATATTGAGCAGATCATCTTTTCAATTTCCCTTTAAACATTAGTATGTAGAGTAGAGATTGAAAGTGATTATTACACTGATCTTTCTCTTTCACTCATCTTGGAAGATGTGATTATTACACTTGCACACAATTTTATTTTCTTGTCAAATGAACTTATCAAATTCATTCAAATTCCCAAATCCAAACACTCAATCTTTCTACTTTTTTCTTTTTTACTTGTTTAAGTCAAAACTCACTTAAGAGTATGCTACCCATCAGGCCTGTTCTCTCCGCCCCGATTGGGTATTTCTTATAATGCCCATATCCTACGTGGCATGTCCAACTCGAGATAAAAATGCCATGTCAAAACCCCAATTAGTAAAGTAAACATTTCCTCTTTTCCCCCCACCCAGCCGGATGTAAACCCACCACCACACCAAACCACCATGCCAAACCCACAACTCCTCTCTCCTCTTACAAATCTCTCTCTCCCCACAGTACATGAGACTTGAACCACGACAGACCCACCAACACGTCATCCAGAGAGCAAGAAAAATGGTGACTACAGTCGCTAAAAGGGTTGGGAGCAAGAAAAATGGTGACTCCAGTGGCTCAAATGGATGGGCTTCATTTTGATTTCTCCTATTTCTCCCTTATTGCTTCTTACCTTATTGCGTTTGCGTTGAACCCCGATTTGGGGTTTCTTGCTTTATTAGATTTGGGGAGTTCAGAAAGCTGCGGTGGTGGTGGTGGTGGTGGTGTGGGTTGCGTGCTATTGGGTTGCGTGGGGCGAGATAACGACGAGTGGTTGTTTGGCGTTGGTAAGTTGCACAAAAATGGGGAGAGGTGAGAGATGGACCGTCGTGGTTTGGGATGGTGGTGGAGGTCCCGGCAGGCGTGGTGGTGGAGCAATTGATTTAGGGCAAAATGAGGGATATGTGGAAAATAAATTCAGATTGGGGTGTTTACGTGGAAGTTTTGACATGGCATTTTTATCCGAGTTGAGTTGGACATGTCACGTAGGATATGGGCATGACAAGAAATACCCTGGGGACGGAGAGAACAGAGCACATGCTACACATAGGGGTGGCAAAACGGCTCGTCGGCTCGTCGGCTCGTAAAAGCTCAGCCCAGCTCGGACTCGGGCTCGTCGAACCACGAACACGAGCTAGGGGGTGGAGAAAAAAAAGCGAGCCGAGCTCGCTCGGCTCGTAAAAAAACGAGCCGGCTCGTCGGGCTCGTGGGCGCAGCCCGCGGCCGGGCTCGTGGGCTCGTTCACGAGGCCGGCTCGTGGGGCTCGTGGACACGAGCCCACGGCCGCTTTCGCCGATCTGGCTCGTGGGCTCGTGCCCGCGAGCTGGGCAGCCAGCTCACGAGCCGGCTCGGCTCGTGGCTCGTCCACAACGGTCACGAAATCGTGACCGTTGGATGATCATCCAACGGTCGCATTTGTGACCGTTGGCGTCTGACATTTTTTTTTTTTTTTTTTTTTTTTTTTTTCCTTTCATGGTTTTCCTATAAATACCCTATTTCTAAACTCATTTTTCACACTTCAATCTTTTATCTCTCATTCAATTACATACTCAATCTATTATAAATTCTCAAATCTCAATATTAGTGTTCCAAGTAATTAGTATCTAGTATCTTATTATCTAGATATTACGCTATAATATTCTACTTCTACTAATTTTCTACATTTCTATTTTCTAATTTCTACGTTCTACTAAATCTTCATCTTCTCCTATTTTCTTTCTCTATTATTCCAAATGGCATACAACCAAAGTGATGATGATTTGATTGGTCTTAATGAAATTCCAATTCGGATGACATTATTGAGCGGTTTGGTGGTAGTAATTTGATCAATTGATTTGGAAGACATTCATGACGACGCCAATACACATGAAACTACGTTTGGTTTGTAGCACCAAGCGAAAAGCCACAAAACAAAAGGCTAAATCTTTGGGAGCATTTTGAGTTGGTGCCAACTGGTAAACTAGTGAACGGAGTCCCTGAGTTCAAAGCACAGTGTAAACACTGTCAGGAGAAGTTTGCTTGGCAGAAGGGGATTGGCACGACCCATCTAAACAGACACTTCAAAAAGTGTCAATACAAACATGGAGGTGTGGATACAAATCAGGCACATCTCCAGTTTGGATCTCCGGGGGCCGGGTCTAGTGGTCCTACTCTCAACAACTGGATGTACTCACAAGAACTTCTGCGACACGAAGGACTACCGGAATTGATAGCAAATGTCGGGTTTCCACTATGCTTGGTGGACAATCCTCATTGGACTACATTCATCCAAAAATATCTACAACCAAGGTGCGTTAGTATTTCTAGAAATACACTTCGTAGAGATACTATTGTTAGATATAATACTAAAAACAAGCTATTATTAATGATATTAATAATTACAATGGTGTTGTATCTTTTACATCGGACTTATGGACGAGGTTGTAACCAAAAAGGATACATGGTATGGCGCACACTACATTGATAATTCTTGGTTAATGCATAAAAAGTAATAGCATTTAAACAAATAGACTATCCTCATAATAGAAATAATATTTATCAAGTTTTATTAAGTGTGTTACATGAATTTAAATGTGATTCTAAAGCTCGTAGTTTTACATTTGATAATGCAGGCCCAAATAATATAGTAATTGAAAAATTAATGCAACATTGTAATCCACAATTTGATGGTATTTTATTTCATATTAGATTTGTGTGCCCCATGTGTTTAATTTAATTGTACAAGATGGATTACAATTTATCGCCCACAATTAGAAAAAATTAGATTTGCTATTAATTATATTTCGGTTTCACCATCAAGAAAACAAGTTTTTCTTTGCTTTATGTATAGAAAATGGCTGCAATCAAAATGTTTTGCAACCGATGTTGGCAATAGGTGGAATTCAACATATCTTATGCTTGAATCGTGTGAAGGTTATGAAGATTGCATTCTTGTATATTATAATGGTCGACACTTTCACACACTTCCGAATATGATTTAGAATTACATGATTGGGAAATATGTGGTCATGTTAGAAAATTTTTAAAAGTTTTTCTGACGCAACAAATGCATATTACGGTGTTTATTACCCAACTACTCCACTTGTTTTAAATCATTTCTATTATATTGCTAACAATTTTCATAAGTATAAGAATTTTGCTCTTTTACTAGTATTATACATGTCATGGAAGCTAAATTTAGAAAATATTGGGAACAATTACCTATGTTATTTCCATTAGCATGTATCATGGATCCTCGACTTAACTTAGAGGGTACAAAAGTAACAATAATGGCAATTTCGGATAAATTAACTTTTGGAAATCGGTCACGTGTTCTAATTTAGAACAAACTTTATGTTCTATGTATGAGATTTATCTTTGAAAAGGCGGTACAAAGCGTTATACGACCCCTAATCCAACATATACTTGCCGTCAATCAATGATGACATTGACTTATGGAGTTACGTCAAGTACACATAGGACCACTCAAAATCAACAATTAGTTGGTTCTTCTTCTAGTTCTTCTTCCTTCCTATTCTAATAATACACTGTAGAGTTAGGTAGGTATTTTGCACATGATGTACTTAGTATGTTAGATGAAGAGGAGAGAAAAATTTTGATATACTTAAATGGTGGAAACAACATCAACGTAGTTACCCAATTCTTTCAAAAATGGCACGTGATCTACTAACACCTCCGGTGTCAAGCTGCAAGCATCGGAGGTCGCATTTAGTATAAGTGGCGGGGTTTTATCGATATCGGTCAGACTCAAAGCCAACATATTAGAAGTTTTCTTGTGTCTAAAGGATTGGGATGATGCCGAACTTGAATCCAAGACAAAGTGGATGAGAATAATGTCTCGAAGAACTTGAAGATTTGAATATGGATTAATCATATTCGTAGAATCGTAGTAAGTATTATTTTGCATTAATATTTACGTATTTGAAGAATTTTTCTTATTTTAATAAAAATTGTACACGTAACATCTTGTTCGTGTACAATTTTAACTCCACTCTACTTTTAAAGTAGCCGGTCCCAAGCCCGGAAAAAGGAGGAGGGTTTTAGTTTTACATTTTAACATAAGCGATTTTCGATTATGTATTCTTTTTATTTTCAAATTTAAAAAATGTAAAACACAAAAAAATAGAGGTGGATTTTAAATCTTTAATTTTTAACATAAATGATTTTTTATTTCTACTTTATTTTTATTTTCAAATTCAAAACAAAAACTTAATCAAATATGAGGATTTTAAAAAACATAATCAAGATGATTCAATAAAAATTTTAACATAAAGATACATATTTAATCTTTATCATAAAGATAAAGATAAATAAATGATTCATTTTAAATATTTACATTTTGTTCTTTAATAAAATAAATAGAATTATAGAAATTAGAATATAATAATTTATTTTCAAATTTAAAAAATTAAAAATTAAAAAAAAGGGCCGAGCCGAGCCGGCTCATGCCGGCTCGCTCGACCCATTTAACCGTGGGCCGAACCGAGCCCACTGAAGCTCGGATCGTCTCAGACGAGGCGAGGCTCGGCTCATCCCCATGGGCGAGCCGAGCTCGTGATTTATGGGCCGAGCCGGCCGGCTCGCCCATTGCCATGTCTAGCTACACATATATGTTTAGATAGCCTAAAAAGTTACTTTTTTCTATTTATAAGTAAAATAATTTACTTATTTTCAACTTTACCAACTAAATAACTTACTAAACCTCAAACTTACTTTCTCGTACTTATAAGTAGCATAGCCAAACATCCTCCTCATAGACCTCCATGATCGTCAAATATTCAAACCCACAATATAGAACACCATGATCAATAGCAGAAGCAAAAAAAAAGGAAAAATAAAAATTTGACTAAAATTAAGTCGTGATACCTTGACAGTGAAATCGTAAATGGAATTTGGGGATTGTTCTTGTTCAGCCATAGTTTGAGCAAGTGGATATCTGTAGTAGAACAATAAGGCAAATCCAAGAAAGAGAACAGAAACCCACTTTATAAAATTCCGGGGTTTTGAGGCAAATGGTCCTAGCGCATCCTCGTTTTTGGTTAGGGGAATACCATTAAATGACCCTTGCATACAAAATATTTTGGCAAATAGCCTTTGACCAGAAATAAGCAAATAAAATTAATGTCAAAAATTGAATAATAAGTAAATGACAAAAATCTCCTCACTTTATTCCAAATATATGTACTCACCTTTCTCTCTCCACTTTGCACCCTTTTTTCATCTCTCTTCTTCCACCCACCCAGCACCCCCACCCACCCCGCAAAACCCAAACAAATTTGTCACCCACCCAGCGCCCCCACGCACCCTGCAAAACTCAAACAAATTACAAATGTCCCCACCCTCCACTCATTTATTTATACTCTAACCCCCCACTTTCTTCAATCCCAACCTATTTATTTACCACCAAATTTATATCCACATTATTAATATAATTAAATTTATTAAATTAAAAATAAATTTTTTATTATTATATTAATTGTATTTGTTTTTAAAAATATAATATATAAGTTATATATATTATTTATATCATATAATAAATAATATAGTTAACGTTAATTTTATTTTTAAGATTACACTGAGACTAATTAATTAGTTTATATTTGAGTAACAAATTAAATTTTACTTAAAAATAAAAATAAATAAAGTGTGCATAATAAATTTGCTCCAATTGATAATTTACATATATAAAGAAGAAAGTAATATTACAATAGAAATAACAAATTAACGACGAGAGTTAAAAGCGTGCATCATATGTTAATAAAATAACGTCCAAATTGTTAAAAACATAAGAAATTGTTAACAATGTTACAACTAACTCAGTATATTACAAAAATAAATCAGTACAAATAAACCAAAATAAAAAAATTAATAATTTATTACTAACATTTGAAAAATATGACTTGGTCCTTAAACAATTACTGATCCTTAAACTTTGTGGAATACTGACTTCAGTCCTTGAATTTTTTTATTTATTTCGGATAAGTCCTCCATAAATTGTAGCACACGTCCTCCATCTTTTTGCTTCTTTATACTTCAGTCTCCAAAATTTATAAATAAATAGTAAAATAGTTCAAAGAACTCACAAATATCCATTGTAGTAGCTAAAATAAATGCAAAATCCGCACTTATCAGCATTATGCCTATAAATGAACTCGAACAAGTTCTAACTTCTTAAAGTAGTAAATTTTGGTACATTTCAACAGTAATATGATGTTTGAGAGTTCCGTAATATAGAAATACTTAAGTAGTTTTCATAACGGCAAACATGTCGTTCTAGTGATACCGTAACGGCATGCATGACGTTATGCTAATAAATGAACTCGAACAGATTCTAACATTTTAAAGTAGTAAATTTAGGTACATTTGAACAACAATATGATGTTTGAGAGTCCCGAAATAGAGAAATACTTAAGTAGTTTTCATAACGGCAGACATGCCGTTCTAGTAATACAGTAACGACATGCATGGCGTTATGCCTATAAATAAACCCGACAGGTTCTAACTTCTTAAAGTAGTAAATTTAGGTATATTTGAACAGCAATTTGATCTTTGAGAGTTCTAGAATAGAGAAATATTTAAGTAGTTTTCATAACGGCAGACATGCCGTTCTAGTGATAGCGTAACTACATGCATGACGTTATGCCTATAAATGAACTCGAACAGGTTCTAACTTCTTAAAGTAGTAAATTTAGATACATTTGAACAGTAATATGATGTTTGAGAGTTCAGGAATACAGAAATACTTAAGTAGTTTCTATAACGGCGAAGCGTGCGTTCTAGTGATACTTAAATAACGGCACATGTCACGTTATGCTTCAAATCTCTTTCGCAAATATTTTTCAAGCGTTTTATATGCTTATTCAATGTTAGAATAGTTATTATCTTTGATTCATAAGCAATCTCTACTTCTAAAACTATTCTATGGCATTTTCTCCATTATGAACACAATATGCATGAATTCTTTTCACATACTAAAGTTCTTTGCTAACAAATCAACTAAATTAAGTATCATTAAGGTCGTTATAACAAATATGACACATATTAGCTTATTTGTTAAAAAATAACATCTTTATGGCGAATTAAGCGAGAAATTAGTATTGTAAGACCATAACGGCAAGCGTCTTTGCTTTAGTGTACCAGAATGGCATTCTTTGCCGTTATATTTTTAAATTGTTCGGAATGACTTGAAACTAATACACTAACTTGTTACGGTGATTTTATCAAAAATAAGATGTTCAATGTCAAGTGAACAATAGATAAGAACTTTTAGGACCATAACGGCAAGTATGCCGTTTTTAGTGTACCCATAACGGCATTGTTGCGTTATAGATGAGTGCTAACTACTAACTTACGTCCAATAGCACTTAACTAGTCTATATATTCAAAGCCAAATATCAAACCCAATGCTAGGTAGATGGTGATAGTCGGTAATTAGATAATGCCACTTTGGTCCAGATTATACATTGTGAATAACGACATATTTGTCTTTATTTTAAATTTTAATGCCCTCACATATTAACTCACTAAAACAAACATATATTTAACGAAAGTTATCACATTAAATGTTATAAACATTTGAAAGTGGAAAAATAAGATAAGCGTATGGGTGTGGTTATAAATCATAGATAACGTCATATATGGCGTTATGGCAAATTCTTAAACAAATACATATATCGCCAACAATCTTTGTAAATGCCCAATGTTATATACATGCCGACGGTGGAAAAATAAGATAACGGCATGGATGCCAAGTTATAGATCGAGAATAACGGCATATATGACGTTATGATGATTCTTAGGCAAATGCATATATCGAAACAATGTTGTAAATGTCGAGGTTATATACATAGTGGCGATTGGAAAAATAAGATAACGGCATGGATGTCAAGATATAGATCATAGATAACGGCATATATGACGTTATGGCGATTCTTAGGTAAATGCATATACCGGCAACAATATTGTAAAGGTCGAGGTTATATACATGATGACGGTGAAAAATAAGATAACGGCATGGATGCCGTTATAGATCATGAATAACGGCATATATGGCGTTATGGCGATTTTATTCAAATGCATATATCGACAGCAAGTCTTGTAAACCGTAAGCGAAAATTGAGCCAAAAATTGCAAAGAATTGATATTAGTATATATATTTTATCTTCTTTAACTACAAATCTAAAATGTAGATAATTTAACAAGTTTACACACCACTCAAAATTACAATAGACAAAGAAAGAGGACAAACATAAAGATTTTTTGGGTTTCTAGGTAGAACAAGTGCAATGAAGATGGTGATGAGAGAGAGACATGGCTGCAATAATTTTTCTAGAGAGAGAAAGAGAAGAACGAAAGATGAAATGAAAAAATTAGGGTATTTTTTGTTTTAAGCACTTGGGGGTATTTTGGATATTGTGTAATAGTTTTTATTCTTTATTTAATGGGGAGGCTATTTATCAAAACATTGTGGAAGTGGACTTATTTTACTAAACTTATTGTTTGACAAGTCCTTTTAACTTAAAACCCCTTTTGGTTATTAACCTTTCATTTGGCTAGAAGGTCCTAACCTCGGGTGCAAAATGGTCAATGAACGGATTCCGTCCAAATTTATCACTTTCCATTGCTTTTCATTTGGTTGGTTTAAGCAAACAATTTCTATATATACATACACTTTCTCTCTCATTTGTAGTAAGTATCATTTGTATTAAGGTATTTGATGGAATTAAAAAAAAAAAAGTAAATAGAATTTAATCTTTGTTAAATGCGGGCTATTATTGGAGTTGAAGATTTTCTGGATATATCTGAATATTGAAAGAAGTTTTCTCGCTTTCCAGAGAAGATGGGTAAGCCATTGCTTTTATTTCTCTATCTGATAATGGATTATTTGCAAAAGTTCATAATTTTTTAAGTTTGTTTTGCCAAAGAAGATGAGTGATTCTTGAAAGATTTGGTTTTTGGATTTTATGTGCGGAGTTGCTATAATGTGGATGAAGGGTTAAAGTGTTGTAACATGTTCTAATATGTATTATAGTTGTTGAATGAATAAATGAAAATTGTTAGAGATGGTGCATAGATAGTCATACTGTATGTCTTTAGTGCGTTTTTGGTCCCTAACCTTTTATTTTTTGCTAGGAGGTTCCTAACTTATGCTATTAAGTGCAAAAGTAGTCCCTACAGACGGATTCCATCCAAATTTATCGTTAATTGGGTACGCGTGGAGTGGATTCTTCTTTAATTTATTTTTACTTGCAGGAAAAAATCGTCACTTCCCTTTACTTCGGGTTGGTTTCAGACTCTCTCTCCTTTGAAGTTTTACCCAGATATGTCTTCATATTGCGCTTTTGACCCTGTAAAGATTTTTTTTATTAATAAATTTATCCAAGGAAGCATAAGCTAGAAACCCAGAAACAATTAAACTTTGAATCCTAATTTCTAGGTTTCTGCATTGAATTTTTTGTATATTTAGTGTTGGTGTGAATTTTTTATTTCTTCTTTTTGGAAAAGAGTGGTTTTATTTCCCAAGAATTGAGTGATTTATGCAATGGCCGATCTGTATTAAAATAGTGAATCAGAAGACATATCTTCTTTTTTTTCCTAAATTTTCTCTACAATTCACCTTTTCCTACAAATACTGCAAGTTCTACGGCCGCCACTGGTGGTTTGTTATCCTGGGTCAATGGCGGCAAAGCCTCAGATGCGGTGGCAGAGTCTTCGTCTCGCCGAAAATTTTCTAATCCTGGGATTTTTTTCCTTAACAAAGCAAAAGCTTTTGATGGGATCATATCTTCATGAGACTTTCAAACGATAACAAATCAGAAAACTTGAGCTTCAGCTACAAGGTGTGATTGAATTTTGAATTTGTGAAAATATTATCTATGAATTCACCTATCATTTAACAATCTGTATCTTTTTAATAAAAATTTTTAGACCAGGATAATATCAACACATGCAAACAAAAATAGCATAGGTTATGGATTTTCTAGCAAAAAAATGAAAGGTTAGAGACCAAAAATGCATTAAGAACATACGTTATGACCATTTGTGCCAAAATTCCAATATTAAATTCAAAGCTTTGCCAGAGAAACGGGACAAGCTTGATGTGATGTTTTGGGGCTTATGCCAAAATTCCAATATTAAATTCAAAGCTTTGCCAGAGAAACGGGACAAGCTTGATGTGATGTTTTGGGGCTTACGCCGTTGGCAATTGAAATAAATGCCTATACTATTATACTGTCAATGCAATCATATCACACTTAGGCTTTGTTATGATATGAAATAAAAAATTTGCCAATAAAAATAATGTCAATAAAAAATTCAATTAAAATAAAAAATTTGACAACAAA
Organism: Forsythia suspensa; assembly: GCA_023638005.1. Classification (NCBI taxonomy): domain Eukaryota; kingdom Viridiplantae; phylum Streptophyta; class Magnoliopsida; order Lamiales; family Oleaceae; genus Forsythia; species Forsythia suspensa. The sequence goes on from JALRMA010000386.1 coordinate 58,878, forward strand.
AACAATGGCAATAAAAACCCAATAATAATGTCAATTGTAATGTCCCGAAAATTTCATGTCTAAATTTTTTATGTAAAAGTATACTTCAAGTTCAAAAATCAATTTCTTTAAGAATTAAAATTTTTCAATAGTGTATGATGTAAAGTAGAGAAAAATAAATGTGTAAATTAAGTTTTAAGGACCAAATTAGAAGAAATTGAAGTTGGAATGTGTTACCATATGATTTTAATAAGACCTCCATATCAAGAACGAGCCAATGAAAGTCCCATAAAGGCCCAACAAGAGCACCGTAAATGTTAAGAAAGCCTCAGAGGCCCATCAAGCACCATAGAGTCCTTGAGTTGAAGTGTTGCGAGGCCCATAGAGGTCCTCGGCATCCACGCTCGACCCATAGGGCCTCATGGGACTTCAGATTTGTTATAATTAGCGGGCAAAGACGATATTTCGGAAGAACGAGAGAGATAATTGAAGGCGATTGCGTTGGATTGGCACACGGGTCCTCACAAGGAAACCAAATCATAATCTCCTAAAAATTAGGCAACGTGATAAACCTAAATAAGGTAGATAATCTTAGAGATTGTCTCGACAATCAATCATCCCTATCCCGTAAGGAAGGATGATCCGATCGAGTATCTAATTGATTTGTTTTCTAAATCAATTAGGGCTCTTATGCTATAAATACAATGTCTTCGGTTAGTCAAAGGTACGCGATTTTTACACTCGAATTTTACTCCTAAACTTTGCTCAAATATCTGCCTGCTTGTCTCTCCCACATCCAATTACCTTCACCCCCCGCATATTATTTTTATACCGGTAGTTGACTTGATCGTCGGAGTACCAACGATCACTGGACCCTTTTTTCTCGAAGATCTTGGTGTTTAACGATTGTCCGAGTGTACAGGTAACATACAAGTTGGCGAGGAGGAGTGATTTGGAGATCCGTTGACACGTGGACGGTGCGGGTTCCGACATCAACAGATTGGCGCCGTCTGTGGGAGCGAAAAACATTACATGACTAGAAATTTGTGGTAAAAGCGTGTTTTTCTACCCGAAAGAGCATGGCAATGGAAAACTCCATGGAAGAGGAAGTAGAGTCCCATCATACCGACTTACGGTGAGGAAAGCATTCAAGATCTCCAAAATATAACCCGCCGCAAGAGGAGGAGACAACGGCAAGCGCAGACATTTGAGCAGGAGAACCCGGGACACGAGAGTGTACAATGCCGGATGAAGGCGGCGTTTGAAGCTGTTGGAGAAACAATCCCTCCAACATGGACTCAAGCGCAGTCGTGCCTGGAGAAGCCCTTCACAGTCCGACTCTATGGAAAGCTGTCGATCGCAGGATGATTTGCCCATTTCGAACAGCCATAACCACCGGAACACCGCGCAAAGGCCCTCGCGTGATGAGCAGAGGGAAAAACCTCTTCCGATGCGAGGAGATCGGCCAGTTCCTACTGCTAGCGTGTTTGACAGGTTGGGGGTGAGATCCTCCAAAGCACCGCCCTACCAAAGACATGGTAGCGCCGTGAGCACGGCCGAGCTCCGCACTCGGAAAGGATGAAGGACTCGAAACAAAGCTATATGAGGCCCGAGGACGAGAAGGAGAAGCTGGAATGCTACAAGGACGATGACAACGAGAATTTCTCGTTTACCAATTACATGAAAGCTATGGAGATACCCGTGAATTTTTGAATGCCTCTCATGGACAAATATAACGGAGAGGTGACCCCACGGATCATATTAACATATATAAGACGAAGCTCCAAGGACAATCCCCCCAGTGAAGTGTCAGAACTTCCACACTACGCTCACGTCCAACGCGCGAAGAAGTGGTACAAGAAGTGAAGCTAGGGAGTATCAGGAGTTGGCCTCGGCTCAAAAGAGAGTTCTTCAATGCATTCATCGATGAATCGAACGATAATAGCGAGACATTGTCCAACTCAACGACATTCGGCTGAATGAAGGAGAAACCGTTAAGAGATATTTCAAGAGGTTCGAGAACGTTATCAACAAAATCGAGACCGTGACCGATGAAAAGCCTTGAGGCGCTAGTGACGGGACTTCACATGCACTCCTTACGGAGAGACGTCTGAGCGGTCCAACCAAAAACTTACATCGGCTAGTAGACTTGGTCCGGCGTGAAATCCGGTCATAAGAAACAATCAAAAATAGGGAGAAGGTGAAAGGAGAGAGGAAATCGCTAGGAAGAAAGGGTGGACGCTTCTCGAACCCCGCTCAATCGCTTTCAGAAAAGACGCCTACGGACCGAACAACCATTACAGGAGATTCAACCAGACAGAGGTAGCCCCGGCCCCATCCTAAAATGCTTGTGATGGCGCCTTGCCCGCAACAATGCCACCCAAGTTTTGTCACATACATAGGACTAGGGTATACAACACGGAGGATTGCCCAAATGTAAGGGAACCGATCAATCGCGGAAACCACGGGCAAGGAGAGGAGAACCGATCGGCGCGAGGATGTCGATGGCCATCCATCCGAGGATGAAGACCTCCTCCTTGATGCCAAAACGATGGACCTCGCCTCAATAATGGGAAGAATAATAGAAATAGGGATCCGCGGAGGGTGGAAGGACCCGCGGGGCCCTCTCCGATCGAGAGATAAACACGATCATAGGAAGGCCCTATGTCGGGGGCACACGATGAACCCGCGACGAAACTACGCGGGCGGTGAGAAGAGAACCTATGGAGAGTTAGGGGTCCATAGACACCGACCACGAGCCTTTCGCAAATCTCGTTTCATCGAGGAAGACGAGGCCGATATACACTACCTCCACTGCGATGCCCTGGTAGTCCGTGCAGTCGTCGCCAGAAACGGACTGGAACAGATGTTGGTCGATGATGGAAGTGCTGTAAATATTCTGTTTGGCAATGCCTTCGACCAGATGGACGTGGATCATGAACTGATGGCCATCTCGGAGCCGCTGTTTGGTTTCACAAGGGATATCCTTTTCCCGCGAGGAAGGATTACCCTTGCGGTGGACTTCGGAGAGCCCCCGTGCCACCTTAGAAAATTCATGGAATTCTTGATAGTGGATACCTGCTCCGCCTACCACGGAGTCCTCGGAAGATCTGCACTGAAGGATTTGCAGGCAGTCAAACATCATTTGGCAATGAAGTTCCCGACACCAAGAAGGGTCGCTAAGATTCACGGCAATCAGACAGAGGTGAGAGTATGCTACATGAATACGTTACGAAAAGTGGCAAAACGCGAGGATGTCATCCCGGCAGTAATGACTGTATGGTCGGAGCTGATGGACGTCGACCACGAAAAGATGGACGAAGAAATGATATTGGATGAAGGATTGGACCTCTGGATTATAAACTCGGACTCTCTTGCCTCCGGCCGAGGCTGGAAGCCTTTCGGTGAATCCTCGGAACCAAACCGTATTGCGGTGGGAGAGAGACTCGAATGACAAATGAAGAAAGAATTGAAGCAAGTTCCTATGGGAGAACACCGATATCTTCGCATGGAAACATAGTGATATGGTGGGAATTGATCCCTACATGGCATGCCACGCCCTAAAGGTGGATCCGAAAGTACGCCCCAAGATACAAAAAAGAAGACCCTTGAGCACCGAGAGATATAACATACGAAGGAGGAGGTGGACAAAATATTAGCCAATGGGTTCATTAGGAAGCGATCTACTCCCAATGGGTATCCAACACAGTGCTTAGTAAGAAAGAGCATCAAGAAACAAAGGGTGTACATAGACTTCTCGACTTGAACCAAGTGTGTCCCAAAGATAAATTTCCATTGACACGCATAGACCGGTGGTCGATGCGACTGCCGACCACAAGCTACTTAGTTTTATGGATGCCAACTTGGGCTATAACTAGATCCCGATGTTCTCAGGAGACAAGGATCACACTTAGTTTATTACGAACCAATGGCTATACTTTTACAGGATGATGCCCTTCGGCCTAAAGAACACAAGAGCCATATACCAACGGTTGGTAAACCTCATGTTTGCATGATGATTGGAAATACCATGGAGGTGTACGTTGATGACATGCTTGTAAAAGCGAAACGCCGATGACCACATCGGGCACTTAAGGGGATGTTGTAATCCTCCGAAAATATTGCATGAAGCTTAACCTCCTAAAGTGTGCCTTTGGAGTCGCGTCTAGGAAGTTCATCGGCTACATGGTAAACCAACGCAGGATAGAGGCCAATCCCGAGAAGATTAGGGGCTCGCTCGTCGAGATGTGGTCACCATCTTCCTCCAAAGAAGTCCAGAGCTCGACGGGAAGATTAGCTGCCCTAAACCGATTCATATCGAAGGCAACCGACCGTTGCCGGCCTTTCTTCCAAACCATCAAAGGAGGAAGAGGTTTGAATGGACAAAGGATCGAGAAAGCCTTTTAGGACCTTAAGGTCCTCTTTGGAAAGGCTCATTCTGCCAAAACCGAAGAATGGAGAAGCTGTTACTTGTTTACCTCGCCATGTCTCGAAAAGGCAATAAGTTCGGTCCAAATCCAGGAAGAAGGTCTAGTGCAGCTTCCCTTCTACTATGTAAGCAAAGCCCTACAGGACGCGGAAATAAGGTACCTAGACATGGAGAAGCTCGTCCTGTCCCTGATCATCGCTTCTCCAAAACTCCAACCGTACTTCCAATCACATTGCATCGATGTCCTCATAAATCTCCCCCTAAGACAGATCGTCCAAAAGCGGAACACTTCTGGAAGGCTGATGAAATGGTCATTGAACTCGGCCGATTCGATATCTCTTACAAACCAAGACCCTCTATAAAGGGACAAGCTTTGGCAGATTTTGTGGTCAGATTCGCCCATATCCTCAAAGCTCGCTTGAGGCTGGCCCAGGAGGTATCAACATGGAAGTTATATGTTGATAGATCATCGGACGAGGCCGAGTCGAGCAGATTTTACTTACCGGCCCTAATGGCCACAATCTCAATTGCACGCTTCACTGAGTTCAAAGCCTCAAACAACGCTGCAGAATCACGAGGTACTCTTAGCGAGCTTGAGAGGTCGGCACGAGAGATGAAGGCAAGGAAACTCAAATCTACTGGTGATTCGTAGTTGGTTGTTAGTTAGGTCAATGGTACCTTCGCGTACCGCCGAGCGGTCCATGATGGCATACTTGACAAAGGCCAAAGACCTTTGTCCCACTTTGAGGTATACAAACTCCTGCAGATCCCACGGATGGAAAATGGTTATGCGGACGCCCTTCGAAATTAGCAAGCGGCAAGGACTCCGACTTAATGAAGGCCATCCGGTTCAAAAGCTCAAACGACCATCCATTGACGAGTCTCCAGCAGCCACCACCATGACGATATCTCGAATCTCCAAGTTGGATGAAAGAAATCATCGCATACTTGACCAACCAGGAACTGCCGAGTGACAAACAGGAAAAGCAAAAGCTCCGCAGAGGGTAGCGAAGTTCAGATTACAAAATGAGATCTTATATAAGAGAGGCCTCAGCCACCCCCTCCTACCCTATTTAACACAAGAGAAAGCCGTGTATATGATGATAGAGATACACGAGGACATCGTGGTAATCACTCAAGAGGGATGGCCCTAGAGCGTAAAGCCTGAAGCAAGAACCTTACCCGGTCGCTAGTCCTTGGCCTTTCGCCAAGTAGAGGATCGACTTCATAGGTCCCCTCCCAACCGGAAGTGGTGGGGTCAAATTCGCAGTCATAGTAGTGGACTACTTCATCAAATGGTGCGGGTGAACCCCTGGCCAAGATCACGGAGGAGAATACGTGGAAGTTTTGTGTGGAAAAACATCATATGTTGCTTGAATCCCCACTCACTCGTTTCGACAATGGTACACAGTCACGGGAAGAAGTTCAACTCGAATCTGCGAGAACCTTGTATTCGAAGGATTTCTCCACCTCCTACTATCCAGGTCCAACGACGGTGTAGAAGGCGTGAACAAGATCATCAAGCATACCTATAAACGCAGGCTAGAATCTGCGAAGGGATGGTGGTCGAGGAATTACCCGAGACCCTATGGTCCTATCGAACCACTTCTGGACGGACGACGAAAACCCCTTTGCCATAGCTGCACGGAGCGGGAGGCAATGATTCCTATCGAAGTAGAGTTACCCTCTCCCAGGCACTTACACTTCGACGAAGTAACAAATGACGATCTATGCAGGGCGAACCTAGACTTGCAGGATGAAAGACACGCAGACTCACAGCTTCGTCTCGCGGTCTACCAAAGAAAAATGGCTAGATACTACAACTCCAAGGTCAGAGGTATGGGTTTTCGCGTAAATGACTTCGTCCTGAAAAAAGTGTTCCAAGCTAATAGAGAGGTGGGAGCTGGACCCCTCGGCCCACCTTGGGAAGGTCCTTACAAGATCATCGAAGAAATTCGGCTGGAATCTACATAATAGAAGACTCGGAAGGAAGGAGACGAGGCATCCCTGGAATATTGCCTATCCGCAGTTATATCATCAGTAGTATTATTTTACACTTTTCAATTTTCCAAGATCGTTTCCGGCGTCACTAGACACCGCGTTTCTTAATAAAGTTCATTGTTTTCCCAAACAAAAGTGTTTCCCGTCCCTGCCATACCAAATAAGTGAAATTCGATGACAAGGGAGTGTGGTTCACGCCAACTCTGTCAACACACTGGATAAACATTTAACGTACAATTAAGCAAGTAAAGATGATTTGGCAGCGAGGGAGTGTAGTTCACAGCCAACTCTGTCAACTCACTGGATAAACATTCAACGCGTAATCAAGCAAGTAAAGTAAAATTCGGCAGCGAGAAAGTGTGGTTCGCAGCCAATTCTGTCAACTCGCTGGATAAACATTCAACGCGCAATTAAGCAAGTAAAGACGATTCAGCAGCGAGAGAGTGTGGTTCACGGCCAACTCTGTCAACTCGATGGATAAACATTCAACGCTTAATCAAGAAAGTAAAGTAAATTCAACGAGAGAGTGTGTAGTTTGCGACCAACTCGTCAACTTCTTTGGGTAAACATTCATCGCGTAATTAAGCAAATAAAGGTAATGAATTATTGTTGGCCTACATGGTGAATAAAACAATTTTGAGGATAACGTACTATGCAATAAGCTTTTACATTTTCAAATCAAAATGCAACACTAGAAAGAGAATGTGAGACTTTTAAGTCTCGGTCGGATCCTTGGGATCTGCATAACTTGGGACCCCGAGTTTAGCTAACAGGTCCTAGGCCCTCGACAACTCAGTTAGCGCCTCCGTCAATTCTTTATCTTTGGCATGGACCATGTTTTGACAAGACCTCACCGCGATTCACCTTCTTTCGAGCCTCTGTACACATGCCTTACGGATTGTCTTAGCTTTGGTAATGTCATATATGGCGTTTTCGAAGATCTTTTGTTTTACGAACGCAGTAGCGTCAACATCCTCACCCCAACAAAGTGAGCGCAATTTATCAACCTTCATCGCCAAGATTTGTACAACTCACGCTAAGCACGTGACTCCGAGAGATATACATTTCAGCCGGTTTCAACAACTCCATCAACTCCGCATTATCGGCAGCTTTCCCAAAATCAGAAGTCCAATACTTATGAACCGAGGTCATTGTTATGGCGATCGGGATCGGCGGTTTTCCCAAAACTGTTGGGTCCAACTCATCCCGACGAAACCCGATGTTGATGCGTTCTACAAGAGGAGGTACAGGGGTACGGAACGCCCCCACTGCCATCAGTTTCTGCCTTCCTCTTGCCTGATTGTCTTGAGTTCTGGGGCAAAGGCGCAGGTTTCGCAGGAAATGAAGCGGAAGGCACCTCCGATGTCACTACTGATGCGGTAAAGATAAAGGAAGAACTACTCACCATTGTCTCCAGTGTCTGTAAAACAATGACCCCCGGAACGGACATCGCAGAAGATACCGGACACCCCTCGTGTTACTCTTCCAAAAATTTCTTAAATCTTCGCCTGGGTTCCATGTGGCTCAACCTATGAATAAACAGTAGAATATTACTAGCAAACCCATTTCATTCTCCAAGTAGTAGCAAACACAATCTCCGAGGCGTCCACAGCCCTAGCCCAAGTAAAATGAAATGAAATGAGAATGAGCTCAACAATGCATTTTCATTTTCATTGTCTCCACGACTCCACATGCACGTCATGTCAATAATTACTATCCACTCAAGGAATTCATGGATTTCAAATCCATATAAAATATAAATCCAAGAAATGATAAGGATTTGGTGAAAGTTTTAGTCAGTTACCTGAAAATGTAAAAAATAATAATTATCAGAAAGTTGATATGAAATAGCTGAAATGAAATAGGTTCATATGAATATAATAATATATGAAATAGTTTCACATGCAATAATAGATTCGGATTCTAAAGTTTCGGCCATTTACGAAAAAGTAAAAATAATAATTATCGAAAGGATTTGGGGACATTTACCTTTCACATTTACACCCCTATGTCCCCATAAATCTTTGTATAAATATCTGCTGACTACTCGAGTAGAATGCTCTTGGAGGAGTTGAAGTATATTTAGTTGGTCACATATATTTGCAAGGTGTAAATGAAAATGAAATGTTGAGCTCACGAAATGGGTTCTCTCGAATTATTACAACTTATCTTCTTCTCACGTGATCGTGTCATTTTCCATTATTTAATATAATCCTTGAGTTGTAAAGGATCAAAACTAATAGGACTGTTCTTCATTCAATAAGTGAGTTTAAATATTAATGAAAAGGACACTTATTAAAGTAAAACTTTGTATCAGGCATTTACATTTTTCTGCTTTTGTGGGAGCATCTCTTTTTCCTTTTCTTGTCCGGAGCATTTCTCTCTCTCTCTGTATATTTACACGACGCATACAGATAGATCATAGATCATATATACAAAAATTTGCAGTTCTTAAATTTTTAGCTGCAAAACTGATGTCTTAAGATTCTTTCAACATGAAAAAATGAAGTCTTTGATTCAGTTGAATTAGAGTATATTAAAATTTGTGTTTTGGGTCTTGTTGATAAAAAAATGGTCAGTGTCAATAATGGAATCTACTTGAATTCCTTGAGTGGATAGTAATTATTGACATGACGTGCATGTAGAGTCGTGGAGACAATGAAAATGAAAATGAAATGAACCATTTCATTTTACTTGGGTTGGGGTTGTGGACGCCTCGGAGATTGTGTTTGCTACTACTTGGATAATGAAATGGGTTTGCTACTACTTATAAACAAATCTGAACAGTGATATCACATCTTCGTCAAACCACAATTTAGATATATACCCGGCCAATGACTCGAGACTTTGTGAGTTCACATATCAATGTATCTCATTATTGTTAAGTGCATGTATGGCTAATTAAACACAATATTTTTAATAAGTTTACTTATATGTAAATTTTAAAATGTTATTTTCACAAAGTTGAATAAGTTAACTAATTGTACAATGATTGCCTTTTTTCACTTACAAATAACTTATCTAAATATGTTTAAAATAAAATAAATTTTAAGTGACTTTTGAATTTAGGAAAATATGACTTAATTAGTCTTAACTTAAAAATACATACACTTCAATTCTTTTATAATCTTGGTAGTTTTCACGTGTTTATAAAATGGATGCTGCAGAAACTAGCTTGTTAATAATGTTGAAATAAGATATAAATAAGTAAATTTTTATATTATGTAATACTTTAAATTTTTAGACGGAACGCACTACAAGACGGAAGATCTTTACCGACTAAACAATTTAGTCGGCCATATTGTAAACTCCGTCGGTGAATATTATTGTGGACTGCCATTTTTTGGTCGGCAAGATAGTCGGTTAAAGCCTGTCGGCGAATCAAATACCGACTAAAATACATTTTAGTCGGTAAATATTATCTTCGACTAATAATATCTTTGGTAGGTGTTATATTAACCGACTAAAATTTCATGTGTAGTCGGTAAATATCATCATGGACCAACTATTTTGTGGTTGGTGTTATATTCGTCGACTAAAATTTTTGTAGTTGGTAAATATCATCGCCGACCAAATAATTTGTAGTCGGTGTTATTTTTGCCGACTACAAAGCTTTTGTAGTCGGTAAATATCATCGCCAACTACAAAGAATTTCTAGTCGGTGTTAATTTTACCGACTAACATTGTTTTTAGTCGGGGAAAGGTATCTCAGACCAAAACTTTGTGGTCGGCAATTATGTACCGAGTTTTTTTCGTTTAAATAATTGATTTTACTATAATTATGCAAAGATGTTACAATTTATATCTAAATACAATAAACGTTAAATTTCAAAATATAAGTTAACAATTTTTGTATTGCCAAATGTATGTTTACTTACATAAAAAGAACCTGCACCTACACAAAAGTGTTTTAACATCAAAAAAGAACCTGCACCTGAAATGAAATAGGTTCATATGAATATAATAATATATGAAATAGTTTCACATGCAATAATAGATTCGTATTCTAAAGTTTCAGTCAGTTACCTGAAAAAGTAAAAAATAATAATCATCAGAAAGGATTTGGGGACATTTACCTTTCACATTTACACCCCTATGTCCCCATAAATCTTTGTATAAATATACACAGCCACTCGAGTAGAATGCTCTTGGAGGAGTTGCAGTATATTTAGTTGGCTGTTATGACTGCAAGGTGTAAATGAAAATGAAATGTTGAGCTCCTGAAATGGGTTCTTTGAATTATTACAACTTATCTTCTTCTCACGTGACTGTGTCATTTTCCATTATTTAATATAATCCTTGAGCTGTAAAGGATCAAAACTAATCGGACTGTTCTTCATTCAATAAGTGAGTTTAAATATTAATGAAAAGGACACTTATTAAAGTAAAACTTTGTATCAGGCATTTACATTTTTCTGCTTTTGTGGGAGCATCTCTTTTTCCTTTTCTTGTCCGGAGCATTTCTCTTTTCTCTCTCAGATATTTACACGACGACATGAGATAGATCATAGATCATATATACAAAAATTTGCAGTTCTTAAATTTTTAGCTACAAAACTGATGTCTTAAGATTCTTTCAACAAGAAAAAATGAAGTCTTTGATTCAGTTGAATTAGAGTATATTAAAATTTGTGTTTTGGGTCTTATTGATAAGAAAATGGTCAGTGTCAATAATGGAATCTACTTGAATTCCTTGAGTGGATAGTAATTATTGACATGACGTGCATGTAGAGTCGTGGAGACAATGAAAATGAAAATGAAATGTTGAGCTCATTTCCATTTCATTTCATTTTACTTGGGATGAAATTCATGGACGCCTCGGAGATTGTGTTTGCTACTACTTGGAGAATGAAATGGGTTTGCTACTACTTATAAACAAATATGAACAGTGATGTCACATCTTCGTCAAACCACAATTTAGATATATACCCGGCCCATGACTCGAGACTTTGTGAGTTCACATATCAATGTATCTCATTATTGTTAAGTGCATGTTTGGCTAATTAAACACAATATTTTTAATAAGTTTACTTATATGTAAATTTTAAAATGTTATTTTCACAAAGTTGAATAAGTTAACTAATTGTACAATGATTGCCTTTTTTCACTTACAAATAACTTATCTAAATATGTTTAAAATAAAATAAATTTTAAGTGACTTTTGAATTTAGGAAAATATGACTTAATTAGTCTTAACTTAAAAATACATACACTTCAATTCTTTTATAATCTTGGTAGTTTTCACGTGTTTATAAAATGGATCTTTGAGAAACTAGCTTGTTAATAATGTTGAAATAAGATATAAATAAGTAAATTTTATATTATGTAGTACTTTAAATTTTTAGGCGGAACGCACTACAAGACGGAAGATGCGCATCGACTAAACAATTTAGTCGGCCATATTGTAAACTCCGTCGGTGAATATTATTTTGGACCGCCATTTTTTGGTCTGCAAGATAGTTTGAAAGAAGGATCGGTGAATCAAATACCAACTAAAATACATTTTAGTCGGTAAGTATTATCTTCGACTAATAATATCTTTTGTCGGTGTTATATTAACCGACTAAAATTTCTTGTAGTCGGTAAATATCATCGCCGACCAACTATTTTGTGGTCGGTGTTATATTCGACGACTAAAATTTTTTGTAGTTGGTAAATATCATCGCCGACCAAAGAATTTGTAGTCGGTGTAATTTTTGCCGACTACAAAGTTTTGTAGTCGGTAAATATCATCGCCAATTACAAAGAATTTGTAGTCGGTGTTAATTTCAGCCGACTAACGTTGTTTTTAGTCGGGAAAGGTATCTCGGACCAAAAATTTGTGGTCGGCAATTATGTACCAAGTTTTTTTTTTTTTAAATAATTAATTTTACTATAATTATGCAAAGATGTTACAATTTATATCTAAATACAATAAACGTTAAATTTCAAAATATAAGTTAACAATTTTCGTGTACAAACAATAATTTTTAACAAATTCCGTCCATTAGTGCTTAGGTAATTGTTCGCATGGCTTAATTTTGAAGTAAAATTGTGATCATTAAATTTCTTGAACTATTGGCAAAGGCGGCATGTGGTGGTGGCGCTCGCCGGTTTTTTTTGGGCCTCAAGATTTGGTGGACCTTCTAACTCGAACTTCACCAATGATGGAGTGCTTGGAGAGAGGAGCAATAGTGGGGAAGATGACGGAGAGAGCCCACCGATTACAAGTTTACATCATAAGGGCTCGATTTTTTTTATAAGAGCAACTTTATCGCTTATTGATTTAGTTTAATTTCTTTTCGTGCTTTATTATCTTTGAGTTAAAATGAAGGCGAGAATCACAAGCACAAGCACAACTATTGGGAACCCGTCAAAATGGTCATTTGTGTACAAAAATACATAGATTGAGGATGTACTTTTCAAGAAATAAAGGTCGAGACCAAAATTATTCGAAAGGTATTGCGCTAAAATCCCTTTTCGAATATAGAGGGACCAAGGTGCAATTTGATTCAAATTGTAACAATTATAATCATAAGCCGCAATGCATTCAGTGGTTGGCTTGGATATTGAAATTAATAAATGGAGTGATTTTTCTTTTTTTTTTTTAACGTAATCTCTATTCTAGTTTTTATAAATGTTGATAAAATTAATATAATGTGTGGTGAAAAATTGATATAAGTTGTAGGTCCTCATAAAATATGTGGTTAAAATTAATTATTGACTTTGACTACGATATGCTTACTTTTATTGAAAGGAGAAATGTGTACTATTAACTTGCCTCATGTGTATTTTTAACATTTGTCTATCTTACTATCATTCGTTCTCAACCGTTCTATCTAAAAATTTAAGTATTACATAATATAAAAGTTTACTTACTTATATCTTATTTCAACATTATTAACGTGCTAGTTTCTGCAGCAGCTATTTTATAATTTTCACTAAAAATTGATTAAAAAAAATCATGTTAATAATGTTGAAATAAGATATAAATAAGTAAATTTTTATATTATGTAATACTTTAAATTTTTAGACGGAACGCACTACAAGACGGAAGACCTTTACCGACTAAACAATTTAGTCGGCCATATTGTAAACTTCGTCGGCGAATATTATTGTGAACTGCCATTTTTTGGTCGGCAAGATAGTCGGTGAAAGCCTGTCGGCGAATCAAATACCGACTAAAATACATTTTAGTTGGTAAATATTATCTTCGACTAATAATATATTTGGTCGGTGTTATATTAACCGACTAAAATTTACTATAGTCGGTAAATATCATCGCCGACCAACTATTTTGTGGTCGGTGTTATATTCGCCGACTAAAATTTTTTGTAGTTGGTAAATATCATCGCCGACCAAAGAATTTGTAGTCGGTGTAATTTTTGCCGACTACAAAGTTTTTGTAGTCGGTAAATATCATCGCCAACTACAAAGAATTTGTAGTCGGTGTTAATTTTGCCGACTAACATTGTTTTTAGTCGGGGAAAGGTATCTTAGACCAAAACTTTGTAGTCGGCAATTATGTACCAAGTTTTTTTTTTTTTAAATAATTAATTTTACTATAATTATGCAAAGATGTTACAATTTATATCTAAATACAATAAACGTTAAATTTCAAAATATAAGTTAACAATTTTCGTGTACAAACAATAATTTTTGACAAATTCCGTCCATTAGTGCCGGTAATTGTTCCCATGGCTGAATTTTGAAGTAAAATTGTGACAGTTAAATTTCTTGAACTATTGGCAAGTGCGGCATGTGGTGGTGGCGCTGTCGGTTTTTTTTGGGCCCTGAAGATTTGGTGGACCTTCTAACTCGAACTTGACCAATGATGGAGTGCTTGGAGAGAGGAGCAATAATGGGGGAAGATGAAGGGAGAGAGCCCACTGATTACAAGTTTACATCATAAGGGCTCAAATTTTTTTATAAGAGCAACTTTACTGCTTATTGATTTAGTTTAATTTCTTTCGTGCTTTATTATCTTTGAGTTAAAATGAAGGCGAGAATCACAAGCACAAGCACAACTATTGGGAACCTGTCAAAAATGGTCATTTGTGTACAAAAATACATAGATTGAGGATGTACTTTTCAAGAAATAAAGGTCAGGGACCAAAATTATTCGAAAGGTATTGCACTAAAATCCCTTTTCAGAATATAGAGGGACCAAGGTGCAATTTGATTCAAATTGTAACAATTATAATCATAAGCCGCAATGCATTCAGTGGTTGGCTTGGATATTGAAATTAATAAATGGAGTGATTTTTCTTTATTTTTTAACGTAATCTCTATTCTAGTTTTTATAAATGTTGATAAAAATTAATATAATGTGTGTTGAAAAATTGATATAAGTTGTAGGCCCTCATAAAATATGTGGTTAAAATTAATTATTGACTTTGACTTCAATTTTAGTAAAATTTTAAACAAAATCAAATAAAACTTAAATAAGAATTGTATTTTATTATTATTATTATTTTTATTTCTCATGCTTTTATATTGCATCATTGATCCAAGAAGTTTCCCAAAAAAAGGAGAAAGGGAAATTAAATTTGCATGTCTCTGATATGCTTACTTTTATTGAAAGGAGAAATGTGTACTATTAACTTGCCTCATGTGTATTTTTAACATTTGTCTATCTTACTATCATTCGTTCTCAACCGTTCTGTCTAAAAATTTAAGTATTACATAATATAAAAGTTTACTCACTTATATCTTATTTCAACATTATTAACATGCTAGTTTCTGCAGCAGCTATTTTATAATTTTCACTAAAATTGATTAAAAAAATCATGTTAATAATGTTGAAATAAGATATAAATAAGTAAATTTTATATTATGTAATACTTTAAATTTTAGACAGGCGCCGCGTGTTGAGATCGAGTGACCGTAAAATAGACAATGTTAAAAGTATACATTCTCTTCTTTTCAATAAAAGTAAACATATTAGAGACATGCAAATTTAATTTCCCTTTTCTTCTTTGAGAAACTTCTTGGATAAATGAAGCAATCCAAAAGCATGAGAAAACAAAAATAATAAATAAAAAAAATTCTTGATTTCATTTGCGTGCGTAAATATGTTTACAAATTACTACTAGGGAAAAATTATAGTAAACGGCTCTTAAGTCTTGCTATCACACAATGAAGAGCGTGATGATGAGATTCTAAAAGAACGGTCCGAACAACTTGAAGGAAAATTTCAGGTTTTTTTTAATAACCATGGTAATTATTGATCTTGTTGGAATTAGTTATCCTTTTATTGATAGGGTGGCTTGGAGTGAACCGTGAAGAGCATAAATGTTAAGGATTTTAGAGTTGGGTCTACAATTTTGTCAAGTTTTGTTTTTCCTAGAGCAACATGTAACTATGCTATATTGACATTGTTTTAAAAAGTATAAAGCGTACTTCAAACTTTTCGGGTTCAGAAGAAGCCTAGATAAGAGTGAGACAATGATAGGATGAGGACGAGACGTGAAGTATAGCTATACTATAAAGGTCTTGCCCCACGTCTAGATGAGTTTTATAGAAGATGAGATAGGAGGGCTCATTATTTCTACCAATTGTAACAAGAAGCATAAATTGGAACATCATCAAAGCGTGATTAAGATTCATGATGCCATAGCACGGATGTCACTCTATAATAAATTACGAGTGAATTGTTGTCATTATGCGGCATCGAATGATGCGACGATTCGAGAACGGAATACCACAAGATTTGATGACAGATCTCTTTAATTCGAGAAGAATGATGCAATGAGGAATGATGTGTGTAGATTTCACTTTAGTTTAATTTATTAAAATATTTCTTTATTTTTATAAGTTCATTTTATTAAATTAAGACTTGTTTATTATTTTCAAAAGGGATTTTGGGTGCAAATGATTCCAAAATTTTACTTTTCGTCCAATTTTGGTCTTTAACATTTATTTCTTGATGGAAACAACCTCAATCTATGCATTTAGGTGTACAAACAATAATTTTTAACAAATTCCATCCATTAGTGCGGTAATTGTTCCCATGGCTGAATTTTGAAGTAAAATTGTGATGCTTAAATTTCTTGAACTATTGGCAAAGGCGGCATGTGGTGGTGGTGGTTGTCGGTTTTTTGGGCCCTCAAGATTTGGAGGACCTTCTAACTCGAACTTGACCAATGATGGAGTGCTTGGAGAGAGGAGCAATAATGGGGGAAGATGAAGGGAGAGAGCCCACTGATTACAAGTTTACATCATAAGGGCTCAGATTTTTTTATAAGAGCAACTTTACTGCTTATTGATTTAGTTTAATTTCTTTCGTGCTTTATTTTCTTTGAGTTAAAATGAAGGCGATAATCACAAGCACAAGCACAACTATTGGGAACCTGTCAAAAATGGTCATTTGTGTACAAAAATACATAGATTGAGGATGTACTTTTCAAGAAATAAAGGTCAGGGACCAAAATTATTCGAAAGGTATTGCGCTAAAATCCTTTTTCAGAATATAGAGGGACCAAGGTGCAATTTGATTCAAATTGTAACAATTATAATCATAAGCCGCAATGCATTCAGTGGTTGGCTTGGATATTGAAATTAATAAATGGAGTGATTTTTCTTTATTTTTTTAACGTAATCTCTATTCTAGTTCTTTATAAATGTTGATAAAAATTAATATAATGTGTGACTGAAAAATTGATATAAGTTGTAGGTCTTATAAAATATGTGGTTAAAATTAATTATTGACTTTGACTTCAATTTTTAGTAAAATTTTAAACAAAATCAAATAAAACTTAAATAAGAATTGTATTTTTATTATTATTATTATTTTTTATTTCTCATGCTTTTCGATTGCATCATTGATCCAAGAAGTTTCCCAAAAAAGGAGAAAGGGGAAATTAAATTTGCATGTCTCTGATATGCTTACTTTTATTGAAAGGAGAAATGTGTACTATTAACTTGCCTCATGTGTATTTTTAACATTTGTCTATCTTACTATCATTCGTTCTCAACGTTTCTGTCTAAAATTTAATATTACATAATATAAAAGTTTACTCACTTATATCTTATTTCAACATTATTAACATGCTAGTTTCTGCAAAGAAGCTATTTTATAATTTTCACTAAAATTGATTAAAAAAATCATGTTAATAATGTTGAAATAAGATATAAATAAGTAAATTTTATATTATGTAATACTAAATTTTTAAACGGAACGCACTACAAGACGGAAGACCTTTACCGACTAAACAATTTAGTCGGCCATATTGTAAACTTCATTAACGACGAATATTATTGTGGATCGCCATTTTTGGTCGACAAGACAGGTCGGTGGAAGCCTGTCGGCGAATCAAATACCGACTAAAATATATTTTAGTTGGTAAATATTATCTTCGACTAATAATATCTTTGGTCGGTGTTATATTAACCGACTAAAATTTATTATAGTCAGTAAATATCATCGCCGACCAACTATTTTGTGGTCGGTGTTATATTCGCCGACTAAAATTTTTTGTAGTTGGTAAATATCATCGCCGACCATAGAATTTGTAGTCGGTGTAATTTTTGCCGACTACAAAGTTTTTGTAGTCGGTAAATATCATCGTCAACTACAAAGAATTTGTAGTCGGTGTTAATTTCGCCGACTAACATTGTTTTTAGTTGGGGAAAGGTATCTTAGACCAAAACTTTGTGGTCGGCAATTATGTACCGAGTTTTTTTTTTTAAATAATTAATTTTACTATAATTATGCAAAAATGTTACAATTTATATCTAAATACAATAAACGTTAAATTTCAAATTATAAGTTAACAATTTTTGTATTGCCAAATGTATGTTTACTTACATAAAAAACAACTTGTATGTTTACATAAAAAGAACACGCACCTACACAAAAGCGTTCTAACATCAAAACTAAAAGAAAAAGCATTTGGAGCTATCCACCCTTTTGCCCTCTTTGTAGTAGGTGATCTTCCATAAATCTATTTTGTCTGGTCTACCATTGCCTGTGTCTTGAATAAATGGATAATAAGATCCACTCAATAGGCAATTTTTAAATAAACATGTGATTGGTAATATATGAAACAACACATAAATGGGTATACATTTCATTCCCAGATGATAACTAGATAGTTTAAATTATATTGGATGTTTTTTGCTTGACTTCGAAACATAAATACCTCTAAATTTTGCATAGTCGGGTTGGTTAACAGTTGTTGCTAACATGTTGTAAAATATATAAAAAACATGAAGATCATAAATACCACTTCTTATAATGGTTCTGGGCATACAAAGTCTAAGATAAATAAGCACACATATATAAGACCAAGAACCAAATATATCATGTAAGTGTATGTACAAACTACACAGACAGAAACCTATAGCATTGACCACCTTGCTATAGAAGTGAAAATGCTTTACTATTTTGTGGGCTTTGGGATTGCAATGGATTGACAGGTTCTGAAAATGGGAGTAGATTGGAATTTGGATGTGAAGTTCTTTATACCCCAATTGGTTGACGAGTTACTCGACAACAATATTGGTTGACAAACTCAACAACCATGTTCACTGTCGAGTAACTCGACAACCTGGTCATGAAATTACTTGAAGAAGTCGAGATTTGACGGGTAACTCGACAAGTATAAAGAAGCTCCGCTTTCATTTGCATCGATTTTCCAAAGAAGTTCTAAGTTTCCTCCCTACTCTACCACCGACCACCTTGTTCTTGGGTTCTCACTGCGTGTTCGAAAAATTTTCTTACCACCCCGTTTTCTCTATTATAGGCTGCCAAGCTTCCATTTTTAGTAATTTTTTTCTTTTGAGTATTTTCATTTTTAGAGGAAGTACAATTGTATGATCATTACTTTAAGAAGATGAGATTTGAGGGATCCGCTTGCATTATAGAGTCGAGTTTGTACTTGAATATATATATATATATATATATATATATATATATATATATATATATATATATATATGTTAAGTTGTCAAGCTTTTGGGTATGGAGGATTTGGTTTCTTTTTGAAATAATGTGAAAAAGATTCAATATGGAGGATTTGGTTTCTTTTTGAAATAATGTGAAAAGATTCAATCTTGGAATTAGAAGAATCTTACAACCAACCATGTTGACTTACTAGACGCGATCTACTCCTGGTCATCTGATTCTTTTAAGTGTTTGCTATGTATCATATTACTATTTAATTTGCTTGGTTTCACTTTTTGCTTCTTTTTCTTTTCTTTTTTCATACTTTGGACTTTTATTTGTCGGGTTGTCTTTGTAATACTCTTTCAACCATGTCCTGGTTATCATGTAAATTGTAGAAACATAGGCACTATGACTAACCGTGTTGATTTTTATGTCGTAGTGCAATTTCAGATACTTGTATGGCCATGGGAGAAAGGGTGAAAAATCCTCATGCACAAACTGTCCTCAGCAATATCCTTCCTTGTGTGGACCAAAGAACCACAAATCAGACTTTGCTTAAGAGTAAACAAGTGATCAATGATATTGTAAATATTGTCAAATGCCACTCAATATATAGACTCTGTTGGCAATGCAAATCTGCCTCTCCATGCAGTTTCTTATTATTTCAATCATTCGGTCCAGCAATTCCTCATCTCTACTATTTTTACGACTCTCAGCTGCAAGAACGCCAGTGTTCAGCTAAAGAAATTCCAATCGTTTGGTAAGTATTCTAACTTAATGTATTTTGTAACTTCTTGAAAAACATCAAATATCAGAAGTTGAAATTGACCTTTTATGTTAAAGAATGATATGCCAGAAAATTGACCTTTTATGTTAAAAAATGATATTGATTCAATCAGGAATTCTTCCTAAGGCAAATTTTAGAGATAATTATTTATTCTCATTGGGAAATGAAAGGTGTTCCTCTTAGAACAAAAATAGGGTCATAGGACTTGACTAATAATCAGGTATCAAAGACTTAGATTCTGCATTTGTCTTAGTCCTGTATTTTATTGGATGCTTAGTTTATTTTTACGAGATATACAACATTTTCCAACTAATCTATTGTTATTTTTTTCTTAGATCTTTCTATTTGTTATGATGTAAGAAAAAAATTAAATGTACCTATATGATATCTTTATTTCATGATTTCTCATATACTTGTTCGGTTGTTCCTACTTCATTTCCTATCAAATTCTTGTTTTGTACTAGATGCAAGCTGTCTGACGTGATAATTCAGCCAAAATTGATATTCCCATGCGAGTGAAAGACTTGCTTAATATCATCCAAAAAAGCCTCTTCGAAGTTGCAAAACAAACAAAAACGAGATGCCCTGCATTCAGGTTGTAAAATTTGTATGAAATTGACTTTTTATGTTAAAATCTCCTACTTAATAAATTTGTACGAAATCTGTTCATGTATTTGAATACACAACTATTTAACATTTAAATACAAATACAATGTTTTGCACACTTAATTACCTATATGCATGTGTAAGGACTTGAACTTCATTGTCCCCCATTGGTTATTTATTCACTACATTAAATGCGGCTAATACAAAAAAAATGTTAACATTTGGACAAAAACTACAACACTAACATTACTTATCTTTGGTCCACATAAAAATCGTGAACGATACTTTTTTCGAGTTACTATTTAACTCGAAAAAGTTTGTCAAGTTACTATTCAACTTGACAAACGTTTTCGAGTTGAATAGTAATTGAAAAACTTTTTCGAGTCTTGTTCATGCAAAGTTTTTTTTTTTTAAGTTTGTCCAGTTGAATAGTAACTCGACAAACTTTTTCGAGTTAAATAGTAACTCGAAAAAGTTACTGTTCACGATTTTTTCTTTCTTTTTTTTTTTTTAAGGTGAGCTTTTCCATTTCTAAATTTTTTTTCAATGATCGAAAAATTATATTTATTTGTCTTTGATAAATTTGTCAAATTTCGGCTTTGTTAACTAACGTGACAAAGTGAAAGTCAATTTTATTATAAATTTTTTTTAGTCCATTTACTTTGGTTTTTTGAGTAACTAGAAAACATGTATTTTTATTTACTTTGGTTTTTCAACAAATTAATTTTTTTTTATATTTATGTTATAAACAAATTGTACACATGCAATTTTAATTTTTTTTTTTTAAGCCGATAACATTTGATTTTTATTTTTTTTTCTAAACAATTTGACAACATTTTATATTAAATTTGTAATTGTAGATTTGTTATGTAACGTTTTATTCCAAAGGTGTATAATAAATTGATTATTGTAATAAATTGACATAATTATTATAATAAATTTACATTCCAATTGTGTTATCATAATTGTTAAAATAAAATAAAATATAATATATTATAATAATTTGATATATCAATCGGTTATATGCCACAAACTACAACTTTAAAAAACAAATATTTTATTTATAATAAATTCATATTAAGTTTTATTATAATTATTAATTATACTAAAATTGATTATTTTCATAAAATTTATATAATTATTATAATAAATTGACACAATTATTATAATAAATTTGCATTCCAACGTGTTATTATAATTGTTAAAATAAAATATATTATAATAATTTTATATGATATATAATTTATTATACAATGTTATAATAAATGATAGAGTAAACAAACTATGCATGTGCTTAAATTATCAAGGAACTCGACAAATTGAAATTTGAGATTGTCGAATTGCTCAATTAATTATATGAATAAAATGCCACATACCACAGTCAAAAATCAATATTTTTATTTATAATAAATTGATATTATAATAAATGATAGAATATAAATATTTATGCATGTGCTTACTTTATCAAGTAACTCGACAAAGAAAAATATGACAAAAAGAGACAAATCAAAGCCAAGTGACTAATAAAATAAATGAGATAAGTTTGGATTTAAGACTTAAAATTAAAAAAAATTATATACAAGTCAATAAATACGGCTAACACAAAAAAATATTAACATTTGGACAAAAACTACAACACTAAAATTACTTATGCTGGTCCACATACCCCAAAAAAAAAAAAAAATCGTGAACAGTAACTTTTTAGAGTTACTATTTAACTCGAAAAAGTTTGTCGAGTTATTATTCAACTCAACAAACTTTTTCGAGTTGAATAGTAACTTCAACAAAATTTTTCGATTCTCGTTCATGCCAAGTTTTTTTTTTTTTTTTTTAAGGTGAGCTTTTTCATTTTTAATTTTTTTTTCAATGAAAAAAATCAACATTTAATGATAATGCTTGAACCTTTTGTCATGATGTATTCCCTCTCATTATAATGATCAAAGAAGTTCAAAATAAAATCAAGAATGTAGTCCAAATCATTTAATCACATCTTACTGCTAAATATATGTGTTTATCGCCCTAATTCATTTTGATTTTATATTGAACAAACAACATAATACAATATAATTTAAGTATCAAAATTCATTTCGGACATATTGAAGGTTAAAATTAATTTATAGGTTAATGACACCATTCTTTGGAGATTGTATCTGCAAGGGCGGGAATACAAAATTAGGTTCCAATGCTTGGTAATTGTTTTCGCTGCTATAATCAGAAGTGAAATTTATATTGTGTTTGAAAATTTTGTTCATTATACATTTGACAAAAGGGAAGTTATGAAAATGCACAAAAGAATTTAGGTAATCCAAAAACTATAGAATTTTAAGATAAATTATTAGATGCAACACTAAACTATATCTCATCACCTATTAAGTCAATGAATATCCTTAATGCATTCTATAAGCTCAACATTAAACAAACAAAGAAAAGTTACCACAATATAATGGAAGAGTACAGAGATCTGAATTTCGAATATCTTTTCAACATTTTTATTCATCTTAAATTTTGTTGAAAGCTCAATTCGACCATTTTTTTTTTCTTTTTGTGGATTTTGTCCTAAATTCTATAATATTCATTTATTTGTCCTAAATTTTACAATGTTATAATTGCTACACGTCGCAACGTCACGGGCTTAGAATTAGTATAGAAAAATATAATGACAAAATATTGTTTGACATGACAATTCTTTTACCTTTTACTTTCAAATTAAAGATGTCTTGGTCAGACCTTTCCCTAATTGATGGTACCTACAATTAAAGGTGTCTTGGTCAGACCTTTTAACAATCTTTTGGTCAACAGCTTTCTTTATTTTGTTGTGTAAGGTCCAAGGAGGAGATTTGAGCATTAATTTTTGTTGAAGTTTTGGATGTTGTGCATCCTTTATTTTTTGTCATGGTTGGAAAAAGCGTGAATGTATATCAATATTTCATTTGTTTGGTAATAATACAAATGAGGTGGCTGACAGTATTAGTGTTTTGCAACCAATTATGTCAATTGTACACTGTCTATTTGCATTTTCAACATAAACATATCCGTTTTTTTTAATCCTTATCCAAGCTAGACGATCCGATTTCTACCCCCTTAAGATTTTCTAGTGATAAAGAAAATCGAATTAATGAAAATTAAGATAAAAGAAAAGGTAATCAATTCTTATATTTTTTAGATACTTCAATTTTTACGAAGACCAAAATTTACAAAAATTTATGGGCAAGTCCAAAAAGAAGAAAGGGTTAAATTGTTCTAACTTGTGGTATAATATTTAATTATTTATATGACATGTCATATATTTTTTATTTGGGTTTTCAACTTTAATCAAATAAATAAATTACTAGATCTCTCTTTTACAATTTAAACCTGAATATAAATAAATAAATTACTCTATTTGTTAACAAAGTATGTACATTTTTTAACTTCAATTTCGTTATCTGAATCTAAGATTTATTGAGAAAACAAATTCGATTAATTAATTTTACGGAAAAGATGAGTTTCATAACAAATATTGAGTCACTTGAGACTATTTAATTCAGTTTTTTGTGCTTTTTTTTTGTTTAGATAATTAAGTTGCTTACACAACAAATTTGGACAATTTCATCTAATTTTTCTGTAAAATGTATTTAAATGAATAAAAATATATATGACAACCCCTTTACAATATATACACACAGGAGAACACTGAACACACACTAGTATGGCCAGTATTTGATTCCCACCTAGCTGGCGCCTGGCAATATTGTTTATGCAAATTCTGCATCTGTAGGTCTCTTTTTTCTGCAAGTATTCTCCCCTCACCTCCCTTCCCATTTCTTTGTTAAGGAAAAGTTCAGGAAACTCTCTCACCCATGCCGTAGTGCCTCGACTGGGGTGAGTTGTAGAATCGAGAGAGACGATTTGTTCACAGAGACGAGTGAGAGAAAACCAAATGCGCCAACCCCTGTGACAGACCCTCCCTTCCCATTTCTAGTACTAGAACCAATTATATATGAACAAATATATATGTACTGTGCGGCCAAATTCAGTACTATTTCTGTGTGTCCTTTCAATAACAATTTTGTTTTTTTAAACATAATAAAGATTATTGTCTCAAAAGTGCAATTCATATTATGGAATCGTGGCTTAGTGATAATAATCTATTATTAGCTTAACACTTCTTTACGTAAAGTGTAGTCTTAAACTGATTAGAAATCTTAAATTTCTACTTTAAAAATTTTATTTAGACAAAATATAGTGATATCTTAGATTTATAATTCCAAAGTCTTCCAACAAAAGGTAATCAATTCTTCTAATCTTTTTTTTCCCCAATAATAATGTATAATATTTGACACCCACAGAAAAAGAAGCAACTCAAAACAAGATGGTCTATGAATAAAATATAACGAAAAAAACTGCACGTCAAGTTCATGTATTCAATAATTACGAGCGCACAAGAAGATTGAACGAATAGAATGAGACGACAAATCTACATTAATGATATTGTGTATTTAACTAATCTTTCTTATTTCTTTAGTAATTATGTAAAATGTAGTATTTGTAAAGTGTAAAATGTATTTGGCTTTTAATTTAATGGACCGAATAACTCTTGATAGATATCTTAGGGTGTGTATGAAAAATGACACATCCATAAAAAAAAGATTGTCACATCCATTGAATTTTCTTTTCCATCTTTTGTTGTTTGATCGCATGTGAAAAAAAAAATTGATTTTCGATGTCTGAAGTATTTAAAGACATTTTTTCCACTTTTTAACACTGCTTACAGGTTAGAAGCTTAAAAGCAAAAGAAAAAATAGGACAAATTTGTACTTCTTATATTGTATGAGATATTTTTGAGATAAAAGGTTTTTTCCCTTCTTTTTCTTTCATTTTGATTTCAAAATAAAGCTGGTCTCTGTACGTCTCTTATTTTGTGCAGAAAAGCAAAACACGTACCAGAGACTATAGAGTAGCAGTTGGCCTCGAAAGTTGAGCTTTTAAACAACAATGGCTTCTCTTTTTTCCTCTCTTTAATGGCTCAAAATTACGTAGCACAGTAAAATATCAGTTTTTCTCAAGAAAATTTTGTATAGTAATTAAAAAAAAAAGGATTAGCTCGCTTTAAGCCTTTAACCCTCAATTATTTATTTATTTTTCTTTTTTACTTTTTGAGCTATACCTTTTTTTTAATTACTATACAAAATTATATTTTTTATAATAATCTCAACCAAATCATTAGGCCAAACGCCAAAACATAATTTGTTACTTAAATATAAAATAACTAATTACATTTACTATAATCTTTATACAAAAATTAACTTAATAAATATTTTTAAATATTATATTTGTTTAAAAATATACAATGAATATAATAATAAAAATTATTTATTATTAATTTAATAAATTTAATTATATTAATAATTTCTAGGTAAATTTAGTTGGAGTGGGGTAAATTTGGTGATATGGATTCCATGGAGGGTTTATAACGATATATTGGGAGGGGGTTTTGAAATAAATTTTTTGAATATGGGGTGGGCTTTTGTGAGTGGGTGGTTGGGTGCATTAATTGATTGGCAGGGCAGGTGGGAAAGCCTTAATTGATTGCTGGGAAGAGATCCTCACTCGTAATATCGTTCTTTTCACTTTATTTCTCTTTTCTATGTACAAAACATAACTGAATGCTGCCCAAGAGAATAGGCGAGTTGGTGAAGCGCTGAGGTGATGTGGGGAGAATTCTCCAAAGAACGCAGTGTTCGATTCTCGTGTGGGATAAATTTTCACCGAAATATTGTGAGAGCATCATGGGGTTGACTGTTTGTTCTCTCCTCGCGCCCCCGCCACTGCAAGACATCTCTCGATTGACAACCCCGCCTGGTCGAGGCCCACAGCGGGTGAGGAGGTTTCGCCTTTCAGACTTTTTTCTTACTAAAAAAAAAAAAACATAATCGCTGCGTTGCCGCATCTTAAGGTAAGTTTTTTTTTTTTTTTTTTTTTTTTTTTTTTTTTTTATCGAAAGGTAACTTTGTTTTCATTCATATGGTAACTAAAGGTTTTCATTTTCAAAATCTCACAAAATATTGATAAATAGACATTAATTCCACTCCATATAAACAAAATATGAATATTGCTCCCCATTGTAGTGTACTAGTGTTGTTAGATAGTAATCTAAATGAAGAAGAAGAACATCCAGTATGTGAGTATTTTATGACAACTTTCACGGACGGCAATAGCATTCATCGTTGAATACGTATATTTAACAACATATTTTTTTAAACATTTCGCAACACAATTGATAATTTACAGTCTGCGATAAACTTTGAACAATGGATATTTTAATTTTGTTGTTAAACATTATATTCAACAACTAATTCAATTTTGTAGTTGAAAAATTAGTCTTCAATTTTCATTTTTCTTGTTGTGTTAATGGTCTGGCTTTTAAGAATAAAGATTGTAGATTTTGATTTTAATTTCAATTTCATTGGTCATTGTTGTTGAACTTTATGAATCGAGTATTATTCAAAACTATTTGATTTTTGTATTAGGTTTTATTGTTTATATTTTTTTTTTTGTTGGGTTTTATTGTTTATGTTTTTGTGTTTGATTGTATTGTTTATAATTTTATTGTAGAAATTTGATATTTTGAATATGGGACAAATCACATGTTGTTAGTTTTTTATTATCACATGTTGTTAGTTTTAGAAATTTGAAAATTACATGTTGTTAGTTTTTGATAATCACATGTTAGTTTTAGAAATTTGATATTTTGAATATTTTATAATTTTGATTATCACATGTTACTTTTTGTTATTTTAAATGTTTGGATTTATATTCGATTATTTATTGTGCGAAACTATATAATCCATTGTCAAAATTCTTTATTCTTCTATTTTCTATATAATCCAAACCATATGTTGCTTTAAAAAAAAAAATTATTAGGGGTAGTGGGGGCGCCCCGCCACCCCACGCCACGCCACGCCACGCCACGCCACGCCACGCCAATCCAATTGGCGGGGCAGGGCACCCCTTAAGTCTGGTGTGGGGGTGGGGGGTGGGGCAAGGCGGACATGACCCACCCCGAACCCGCCCCCATTGCCATCCCTACTTTCCCTATGTATACATAATTTCCTTTTCTTTCTTATAAAGATTCAAAAAGTTGAATACTCAAGTTAAGTATATATTAGTTTAATTTGAAATGTGTTAAGAAATTAAATGAGTAGTTAAGGAATATAGATATTTGGTGTGGTCTACATGGCAAAAAAATTCGCCTCCTCGGACTCGCCCCGCTGAGTAATATGGGTGGGTATGGGGCATAATTTTCTGCCCCGCGACCCACTCCTTCAAAAAAAAAAAAAATTTGTTTTGAAAAATCATAAAATATAGTAAAACTTATAAACTACCAATCTTAACCACCACACACCATAATCGAAATCTTATAATTTTTTTGTTTAGTTTGGAACAAATATTTAAAAAAATTCTATTTTTTTTAATTATTTTTTCAGTTTAACAAAAACAAAAAAAAAAACAAAAAATTTAACTAGGGCGGTTAACGGGTCACCGCCCCGCTCCACCCTGCCATGCCCTGCAAATTTGCGGGGTGGGGCAAAATTTTCGCACAGCGGGTTGGCTTCTGCCCCACTGCCATCCCTAGGCATGGATAGAATTTCTATTGTGTGATTTCAATTTTGAGGGCTTTAGTTAATTATATGTTTCTCGAAGTACTTTGAACTCTAATCACACGATTAAGTTTTTAAAAACAAGATTTATTTTAAATACATATTGCTAAATAGGAACGGCAACTTCTTAGGTGGTGTTCTCTTTGTGTTTGAGTTTTATGTTTTGAGTTTTGAATTTATTTTGTGTTTTGTGTTTTGAGTGTTTGTTTTGATGTTTTGAAAATACGCTCTTTTGGTATTTTTGAAAATTGTTTCGAAAATGTAAAACTCAAAAGCAGTTTACTTTGAAAATTTTGAAAATGATTTTGTATGATATGTTATTCAAAAAATTTCATTATTCAATATTTTTAATAGTTTAATGCTAATATAGTATAAAAATTCTAACAAGATAGACAATATAATGCTAATACAATTGAATACTTTCTCAAAATAATTTAATGCTAATACAATTTTTACATATTTTTCATATTTTATTTATTATTGTTTTACAAATTGGCTCTCGAAAGAGAATTTTGATTCAGATATGTGAATAGGTGTGCGTTGAATAATTGATTTTTGATTTTCAGATATATATTTTCTAACAATTTTGATGTTAATAATTGATTTTCCAACATGAAAATTATCTATACTTATATATTATAACCTCTAATATACAAATATGTGTCAAAACAAGACAAAAGATGCAAATCGTAATAAAATGTGATCGAAATTCAAAAAAAAAAAAATCGAATTATTGTATCGGGCGATCGCCCAAAGATAAAATTTTATAAGAAAAAAGGCGGAGGAAGGAATCGAATCAGAGTAGACCAAAACGCCAAAACGCTGCGTTTTGGCCGTTTTGGCTACAAACCAACATTTGCAAAGAAAACGCCAAAAAAAAAACGCGTTTTGGCTGTTTTGGCTACAAAATTGCTTTGTGTTTTCTTTGCAATTTTTTTTTTGTTTTCAAAAATCCATTTTCGAAAATGGTAAAGAGAACACGTTTTGGCCGTTTTCAAAAACTCAAAACAGAAAACGGGTTGAAAGCAAAGAAAGAGAACAAGCCCTTACCTTTTCCTTCTTATAAATCAAATCAACTTGTGCATCAACGATTTCATATTTTTTAATTATTCTTTACTAATTGTACACAATTCTTTGATATTTGACTTTTGAGTCATGTAAAAAGTTGAAAAAGTTGGAGCCGAGTTTGAAGAATGAGGGTTTGGTCAAATTCAAATTCTCGGTGCAATTCAAGAAAAGTATAAAATAGTCACTTTACTAACATTCAAATGTCGTTTACTTAATTTTAGTTATTAATTTTTTTGTACGAGTTATTTATTTTTTTTGTACAAATTATGTGTTTATTTGGTTGTACTTTTCTTAATAGAATTTCAACATTTTACTTAATTAATTGTATTAAATGATATGTATATATATATATATATATATATATATATATATATATATATATATATATATATAACACATATATATATTTTATCTTATTTTTCTTCTTTTACTATTCAGAGATTTTTCTATATTTTCATTCAATTTTTTACTAATTTTTTATTTGATCTTATAAGCAAATTGTACACAATTATTTTTCTCATTTTTTATTTTTTTTTCTTTTTCCTCAATTTTTCTTTCTTTCTCCAATCCCATTCCAAACAAATTTTCATTTAATTTTTCACCAAGCAAATTGTATGGCCCATTTTGACAAGATTTTTTTTTCAAGGAATTTTATTTTTCTTTCTTTGTGCTTGTCGAGTACAAACACAAGAATTATTTTTTATTTCATTTTATAATTGTACACAATTTTTTAATATTTGACTTTTGGATCATTAGTAAAAAAAAGTTGAAAAAGTTGGAGCTGAGTTTGAAAAACGAGTGTTTGGTTCAATTCAAATTCTCAAAGTTGTGCAATTCAATAAAATTATAAAAATGATCACTTTACCACACCACATTACCAACATGCAAATAGGGATGGCAACGGGCCGGGGCCGGGGCGGCCATTCCCATACCCACCCTCGTTAGGGATTTTTGGAAAGCGGGGCCGGAATCGGGGCAGGGCAGGAATAGAAAAATCTCTATTTATCGCTCCGTTTAATTAATTAATTATATTATATTATATTATTTTTATGCTTTTACATACAATTTAAATTTTAAAACATAAAAATAAAATAAAATAAAAACATTCGGACCTGGTTTGGGGAATGCGGGTGGGGATTAGGGTAGGGTAGGGGAAGGCAAGTGAGGAATTTTTTGGCATCCCTACATGCAAAGGTCGTTATAAATCTTAATTATTTAATTTTTGTACGAGTTATGTGTTTATTTGGTTCTGCTTTTTTTTAATAGAATTTCAATATTTTACTTAATTAATTATATTAAATGATATGTTCAAAAATATGTTTTTCATAATTATTATTTACGTATTATACATTTAAATTTTTTTATACGTATCTATTCAAGCAATGCCTATGTGCAACGCACGTATCAAAAACTAATACACACACACACACACTAACAATGGCGGAGCCAGACATTTTAAATTGGAGGTCTTCTATGGGACGGGTTGGGGAAGGTGGGAAGCGCTACCCCCGAAATTTTTTTTCTCGAACAACAACAATCATCGAGCTTATTTATATGAAAATCTAATGTTTTTTTATAAGTCTAGTCTTTAAAATGTTTATAAAAAGTCATTGCACAAAAATATTCAAGATTTAAAACTAGTCAAACTCTTCTTATTCATGTTATCTTCTATAAAATTATCCTCCAAAATAGGAAGATCCGGTTCATAAATGAAATTAAATATTATTCAAACTCAAAAGAAAAAAATCAATTGAACACAATATATATTAACAAGCAAAATACCTTTATTAATTATTATTTGAAGAATATGCCAATTATTTGTAATTTTGTATTATTAATTTTATTAGGACAATAAATCCAATTATCTTACATTAAATTAATATTAGATAAATGGATCTAATTGCATATATAAAAAAAAGTCTTCTTCTCCTCTCCATATTAAAAAAAATTCCCATGACTTTCTTGGTTGGCTTCGTGCAGCCATTTCGACTTGTAGATTAAAACACCAGGTGTACCAAAGAATAAACACTGAAGTGTAACACTTTTCGTAGGAACGAATATTAAAATGGCTAGTTGGCTTTGTCCAAAGTCGTGGCTATTTTTTTGTGGAACATGCTACTCAGATACCATTATTTACACCATTATTTACACCATTACACTTGTCAAATAGTAGTTGGTTCAAATTATTATTTAGGGCTTGTTCGGTAGAGTATTTTTGGGAAAGAATGAGTTTTTTGGTTAATTTTTACTTTTCAATTTTTTTTTTAGTGTACAAAGGGTTGAAAATTAAAATTGTAGGCAAAAAAATGAATTTTTGGAAAAAATCTCACCGAACATGACCTTAGTTGGCCAAATAAATAAAGTGACCCAATCATTATTTGACAAGTGTGAGTGTGTAAGTGAGGGTGTAAATTTTGTGGGTAGAAATAGCATTATTTGACTCATTTCATTCTTCAAGTAGTAGCAAACACAATCTTCGAGACGTCCACAACCCCAGCCCAAATAAAATGAAATGAAATGGGAATGAGCTCAACATTTCATTTTCATTTTCATTGTCTCCACGACTCCACATGCACGTGTATCGAGTGGATAGTAATTATTGACATGACGTGCATGTGGAGTCGTAGGGACAATGAAAATGAAAATGAAATTTTGAGCTCATTCCCATTTCATTTCATTTTACTTGGGGTGGGGCTGTGGACGCCTCGGAGATTATGTTTGCTACTACTTAGAGAATGAAATGGGTTTGCTACTACTTAGAGAAATCTGAACAATGATGTCACATCTTCGTCAAACCACAATTTAGATATATACCCGCCCATGACTCGAGACTTTGTGAGTTCACATATCAATGTATCTTATTATCGTTAAGTGCATGTTTGGCTAATTAAACACAATATTTTTAATAAGTTTACTTATAAGTAAATTTTAAAATGTTAGTTTCACAAAGTTGAATAAGTTAACTAATTGTACAATGATTGCCTTTTTTCACTTACAAATAACTTATCTAAATATGTTTAAAATAAAAGAAATTTTAAGTGACTTTTGAATTTAGGAAAATATGACTCACACAACAAATTTGAACAATTTCATCTAATTTTTCTCTAAAGTGTATTTAAATCAATAAAAAATATATATGACAACCTCTTTACTATAGAGTATTGATAAATTGTTATTGGATTGCCCACCCATTTGAGGTTTTGGATTGTCTAATTCACCGACACCCCAATAAAGAAAAATCGATTGATCTTGGACGCTTCACATTGACACACTCAACAAGTGGACGTTAAATCATGTCCCTTACAATATATATACACACGGGAGAACACTGAACACACACTAGTATGGCCTATTTGATTCCCACCTAGCTGGCGCCTGGCAATATTGTTTATGCAAATTCTGCATCTGTAGGTCTCTTTTTTCTGCAAGTATTCTCCCCCTCACTTCCCCTTCCCATTTCTAGTACTAGAGCCAATTATATATGAACAAATATATATGTACTGTGCGGCCAAATTCAGTACTATTTCTGTGTGTCCTTTCAATAACAATTTTTGTTTTTTTTAAACATAATAAAGATTATTGTCTCAAAAGTGCAATTCATATTATGGAATCGTGGCTTAGTGATAATAATCTATTATTAGCTTAACACTTCTTTACGTAAAGTGTAGTCTTAAACTGATTAGAAATCTTAAATTTCTACTTTAAAAATTTTATTTAGACAAAATAAAGTGATATCTTAGATTTATAATTCCGAAGTCTTCCGAACAAAAGGTAATCAATTCTTCTAATCTTTTTTTCCCCCAATATTAATGTATAATATTTGACACCCACAAAAAAAGAAGCAACTCAAAACAAGATGGTCTATGAATAAAATATAACGAAAAAAATTGCACGTCAAGTTCATGTATTCAATAATTACGAGCGCACAAGAAGATTGAACGAATAGAATGAGATGACAAATCTACATTAATGATATTGTATATTTAACTAATCTTTCTTATTTCTTTAGTAATTATGTAAAATGTAGTATTTGTAAAGTGTAAAATGTAGTATTTTATTGGTAACTTATTGGTTTTTTTTTTTCCTTCATCTTTCATTTTATTTTTCTTCCTAGTTTCAGAAAATTATATACACTCATATCCAAATGACGAAATTAGTGAAGGAAATGGTGAAAGCATTTGTTAACAAATTGAAGGAAATGGTATTAAGCATTTGTTCTTCTGTACTATAAATATCCTTACCTGTCAATGATCTCTCCTCTATCACCGAAATGGAAACTCAATTTTTTCTGAAATTTTCTTTACCCACTAAAACTTTTGTCACTAAGCTTTTGTTTTTGTTCTGCAATGGCTTTTTTCTCTGAGCTTTTCTTTTCGCTCTCTAATGGCAAGTGATGGAAGTAATAGAAGAAGAAAGGAAGAGAATGCCCGACCATAATCTCCTCCGCCGGTCCTCTTCCCATCTATTAACCAAGTTATCCCCTTTGCTACATTCGCGAGAGCTTGCCCCTTCTTTCCTCTCTCCACCAGTCCCAACTTCTCTCCCTCCAAAAGTCCCTACTTCCCTCCGTCCACAAGTAGCGGTTGTGCCCCCTGCTACTTTTTTGCTACAAGATCTATGGCTATGCAGTGATGTCCATGTGCTATGCTACGTCTGTAAAACAATATTGTTTTCTATGGTGTACTCCATTTGTGCCATTGCATCATATGGGGTATTCCTATATTTTCTCTTGAATTGGCTCAAATCCGGAGTAACCATGACTCTTATAAATTGGATTTTTTTAATGTTTTCAACGCTGGTGAAAGAAAAATATAGATATATATTTGCTATACCAGCAACGGGGTTCCATGCAGCAATGGTTCAGATTTATAGAGAGGCTGAGCAGTTCTACTATGTTTTTGCTCTTGGTGTTATGAATTTTATATTGCTTGCAAGGATAAGTGCCAGGGGAGATCCACTTTTCCAATTAAGAGCTTTAATCTTGGAATGTGCACAGGTAGCCATAGGTTACTTTGAGGACACTAATGTTGGCCATCACGTGTATAAAGGATTCTGGCTGATCTTCCTAGTTGGCCTTCTTGTTCTGGTGATGAAATTTTGAACTTTTGCACGTGTAAATTATTTATTTCCGTTTTTGTATTTTTACAAAATTAATAATTTTCTGACAATTGTTTTAATATTTTGGCAGATTTTTGATGACTTTGATCAAGAGCTGGGCGATTAATTTTCTCTCTTGTTATGAATGGATTACCACAGAAGCCAATAACTATAGATTTGTACTTTCATGATATGAAAATTTCTCTAAAACTACTGCGATATGTGAGGATTGAGGGTGGTGATGAAACAATCTTTCATTTTGGCTTGTAGTTACTTCATTAGATTATATATATTTTATGTGGATGTTCACTAGACAAACATTAGTTTGTTTTCTCCATTTCTTTCATGCCTCTCTGACTAATATTTTTAATTTAATGTGAAAGAAAAAATCATAAGACAGACGATCGATAAAAGAGTCAATTTAAAAACATTGTATGTTGGTGGCAAAACTGAAATTGGGAAGATATGATAAACAATTGAATAATTAAGAAAATCAACAACATGGACACGAGGATGGGCAACAAAATTACCAAATTTGAATACTTCGAGGTCAAAATCGAGGCAGGAAAAGTGAATGCAGTAATATTAAGAAGAGAACAAAGTCTATTTTAATGATTTGAGTTTCATATCGAATTCAATTCAGCGTGAGTCAATTCGAAATCAACAAACGAAAATTATTCGAAAAAGAGCTCAACAGCAAGCCAACGAATCTCAAAGCAGCTCAAGCCCATTTGGTCAATATTTTGATAGTTTTAAATGATTTGTGAATGATTACCAGACTATTAAACTATTGTCTTTCAGTTGATGTTTGATGTCTTATTGTACTTTTCTTTTTCTTTTTCAATGTCTACTTAGTCGTAGTGCTAAATTTCCGTCTTTGTTTTTAATAATCGAATTTGTAACTTTTTAATTTTAATAATTAATTTTATTTAATATATTCGCTAGTTGTTATTTATTACTCAGAATAATACAATTTATTGTATTAATAAAAATAATAATCACATTAAAAGAAACATAAATGACTTGATATAGGACTAAAATAATAAAATGATAATAAACAAAGATACAGGGGAGAAAAACAAATTTTTGTATTGTAATATTTCACACCAATTTCATCTCTTATCCCACCTAAACATGAATTCAAACCACAAATTAAGAGACTTAAAAATAATAAAACTAGAAAAAAAATGGGGTTTAATTCCTAAACAAACAGAAGATCCCGAATGGAGTATTTAAGGATGTGGTTCAGCAAGGAATATTTTTTTTTTTTTTTTTTTCAATTTGTTAGCAGGTAGCTCCATATACCATTGCTAGTTTATCTCTTAGGTAGTTATTCTAAAAAAAAAATGAGGACTGAGTAAAAGTTATCTGGATCTAGTTTACAAAAAGCTTAATGCTTATATCTATATATATCATTCATTGAGAATTCAATATAATAAAAGTTGAGTTTCAGAAACTTATATACATCGAGATTCATGGTGCTCAAAAAAATTATAGATCTATTGATGTGTTTTCTCAGAAGTACGCATTTTTTTGTGGATTGGATGGTTGCAATTCTCACCTCGTTGGGGATTAAGATCTATTTCAATGAAGGGAAGACACGAATGATTTGATGGATAAAATTATTTTTAATAGTGTGTTGTGTCTTTTTCCCTTTCAGATTTTGGCGGTTTTGGTACTTTGAACATATTTCATTTAAGACTGGACACACACTACAGCATTGGGTGACTTACTGTAATTTTCGTATGGCCGAAATTCCTTTCTTATTCTCCATTTCTTCTTTCCAAGACAAAGAAGACAGTATCAGAGAGGATTTGAACAATATACGTTTCGAGAATTACACATTAAATCTGAAGGATGACCATCCGTCCATTTCCTATGGGAGCATATCTTATCAACTTAGAGCAGGAGTTGCTAGTTTTATTTTTATGTCCAAAGATTTTCGATATGTAGGAGATAATTTAGACATTCCAGACATAGGCTACGGCCAAACATTGGTTTCCTTTGAAGAAGACATCTACGAAGAGACAACCATGAATAGGACTACACGAATGGTGAAACGAAGAATGACATTGGCATAAGAAATATAATTAGGGTTTTCATTTTATTCTTTAGCTCTTGATTTCTAGATTGGTTAAGCTTTTATTGTATTTTCATTGATTGAATTGAATTGAAGGTCTGATCAAATTGTATGCTAACTTTGTAAATGAATTATTATTATTTAAATAAATTGAGAGTCTCATTTAAGTAATTAGATAACATCTGGACTAAACATGTAAATTAGTGTTATGATCACAAAAATAAGATCTATAACATGTTATAGTTGGTGATTATGAATCTATTATATTTTTAATTTACTACATAAATAATTTTTAATTTCAAAGCATGCTTGGATGAGGGAGGAATCAAGTGTAGTAATATATAGGTTTTGTTTAATTAACCTAGTCTCATCCCCTTTCATTTCTTTCTTGATTGATGTTTAGATTTTTTCTATGTATTTTTGTTAGATTATCTATGTCACTAGGTAGAGAATTTGAGTCGTTCTTCGTCGTTTTCAGTTGAGTGATAAATTCGGATTAAATTCTTCAAGTTGATAACTTTTGAATTTTTTTGGTATTTCGAAATTAGTAGTTATATTAATTGGTTATCTGTGCGGTATTTTAAAGTCTATCGAGTGTATGAAATTTTCACAGATACAAAAATATTTGAGATTTAGGCATTTTATCTACAATAATTAAATATATTAATACATAAAAAAATTTGGATCGTCACAACTCACAATGTTGCTTAATCTATATCTATATCTATACTATATCTAAAAAGCTATAAAAGGGAAAAACATTTTTGAACTAGTCTATCCTTATAAATTTTTTAAAATTCTATATTCATCTTTAGTGTTCATTAATGCACAGTTATCTTTTGATAGTTTATTTATTACTTTTTTATTGTTCATCATTATCGTACATTAAGAGCATGCATTTTTTTTTCCAAACTCATTTTCAACTACATATTCTGCGGGATCCACAACTTTTATCTACTTTTCCCTAAAAAATTCTAATCTTGGATAATGGAATGTGTATCCACGGCCTCTTATTCACTCTCGGTTAATGGCAGCCTCGTGGTCAAAGGAAAAAAAAAAGGGTTATGGCGAGGAGACCCCTTTTCTCCTTTCCTCTTCGTCCTTTGTTTGGAATATCTTTCGAGATCACCGAATATTCGGACTTTGAACAGCGACTTCAACTTCCATCCGAAATGTGGGCAACTTAAGATCTCGCACTTGGCTATTGCCGATGATCTTATGCTTTTGGCTAGAGGGGATCCAACTTCGGTATCTATCCTTATGGATTGCCTCTCAAATTTTGGTTCTGCATTTCCGACCGCAGGCAAACGCACTTAAATCCAATCTTTTCACTGCTGGGATTGGGGGGCCTAACCTTGATGAAATTAAGGGGCTGACATCCTTTCCTGATGGTGTTATGCCCTTCCGTTACTTGGGGATTCCTCTTGCGGCGGAAACCGAAAGTAATGCATTACAACCCTTTTGTTGATAAAGTGGCTGATTATATAAATGTGTGGACCGCCTCTTCTTTGTCTTACGCTAGTAGGGCAAAACTTATCCGAGTAGTTTTGCAAGGAGTTGAATGTTTTTGGTTCTCAATCCTTCCTATATCGGTTGTTGTAATTAACCGTATCACCCGGCTTTGCAAGAATTTTTTATGGGGCAGAAAGAAACCATTAGTCGCTTGGAGAGACGTTTGTCTACCGAAATCAGAAAAAGGACTTGGTTTTCGTGATATTAAAATTGGAACATCGCCTTGCTTGCCAAATCAATATGGAATATCCACCTTAAGAAAGATATGCTTTGGGTCGATTGGATCAATCATGTCTATTTACGAGGGCATTCTTTTTTGGACTAGTCTTTGAAAAATTCAGATCTCCTTAGCTTAAAAAATTATTCAACATTAGAGATCAGTAATGCATGCTTGAGGGTGATACCGTGGCTGCAATTCGAAAAATTTCACTTTGGAAACTCAGGGAAGACTTGCGAACTTCGAATGCTTATGATTATTTTCGAACAAGAAATGCTACCTTGTCCTGGACAACAAGAGTGTGGAAGCCATGTATTGTTCCAAAGTACTCCTTTATACTTTGGTTATGTGCTCGGTCGAAATTACTCACTATGGACAAACCGCAATACTTGGACATCACTAGGATCTGCGTCAGAGACTTCAGTGGAAGAAAGCGGTTCAAAGACCTCTTTTTCCTTTGTCTGCCTCGTGAGCTAATGTTTGGGGATGATTAAGCGATGGTTGGGTATCTCTAGATCAATGTCTATCTTAGCCAGCCCACGGAAATGGACTAAAAAAGAAGCGCGTGGAACAGGATGACAAAGCAAAGGAAAGTGTGTCGCACTTGCGTACCACCATTTACCATTTATGGGCGGCTCCCGCAACTGGAATTTTTTTGAAGACTTAAAGCCTAACCCAGATTCTATAGTTAGGAAAATCAAAACTCAAGTATACAAAGTGTTATTCTCTTTGTATCATAATGTTTTGATTCCTTTTGAGTCTTTAGCATTGTTGTCTTAGATTTGCTTTTAGTTATTTCTTGCTTGTTCTCTCGGGTATGCCCGGAGTACTTGTTTTGTTTTTGGAGTCATTTTGCCGCTTTCCTGAATGCTCTAATTAGCTTTTCATTGTAACACTTCTTGATCTCTTGGGGATGCCTGGTGTACTTGTACAAATTATTTTTGATCAATACATATTTACATTTCGATAAAAAAAATATATTTCATAATCTCTTAAAAACTAATTTTAAACCCCACCAAACATACACTAATTTTTTAACAATTTATTAAGTGTACAATTAATTTTTTTTAAATATTTAATCTATTAAATTAAATATGAAGGTGAAAAGATGATCTCAATTTTTTTTTTTTTTCATTACGGATATGAAAGGAATGAGAAATGGATTTTTAAAAAAAATGAATATGAAAAGTTGTAACTTTATTTATTACCGCATTAAAATTCAAATTATGGTTGTGGAAATAAAAAGATTATTTTTAATACATTAGATTATAGTGATAATAGTTCACAACTAACATTTAAAACTTTTTTAATTTTTAATTTAATTAATACACACACACACACACAACGTTCTTCTCATCTTACTTTTGCCCCTCAATAATATTCTCACAACATAGGCAGGTATTGACATTTCTTTAATTTTTATTTCGTACTTACGTTATGTTATTTTTATGAATAATTTGCAGTTGCCATCCCCAATCTTTGGAGTTTAAGCACTTTTATCCTTATTCTTCATGTTTTTGCACCCATATCCTCAACCTTTTTTAATTTGGTGGCTGAAGTCCCTGTTGATGGATTTTGTCACTTTGCCGTCTAAAATTGCATGTGATCCACACATGGTAACAAATCAAATCTTGCAGAACGTTCCCAACCTTTTACACGTGGATTCTAAAAGCAATGGCAACAATGGGGCAATGCTAAATTCTATTAGCAACCATCAACAAAGTCTTTCGCTCTCCGGGGGCGAGTAATATAGCTTGGGAAATGGAGAACCTGCAACCAAGACCTATACGAAGCGCAATGGTCGCAAGAGGCCTTTGGGCTTTGGCACCTCGCCAAAGGGAATTCACCCATTTGCAAAAGCATAACCGAATTAAGAGCCTTATTGTGCTTTGTTGTCTACTTTGGAGAAAGGGTCGAAAGACGCTCAATACAATTCTACTATGGCATTGATGGAGATCACATAGAGGAAGATCTTTGAGTAGAGAATGTTGGGACCGCTTTTGTAAGATTTGACTTGTTACCATGTGTGGAGCACTTGCAATTTTAGATGGTAAAGTGACAGAATCCGTCAACAAGGACTTCACCACCAAACCAAGAAATGTTGAAAATAAGGATGCAAAAAAATGAAGAATGATGATAAAAGTGCTAAAATTCCAAAAGTTGGAAATGACGATTGCAAATTACCCTATTTTTTTTACATTGTCAAATCAGATACGCCTAACAAAAAAAAAAAACATTATCAATTTCAAAAATTTGATATCAAAAGTTCGTCAATCATCAAAGCTCAAGTCACCAAAAGGTCTTTATTGGGTTCAAGTTAATGTTGATATAACCACCAATTTATCTCTGATTGCAATTGTATTTTTACAAATATAAATAAAATAGCAACCTTTTTCATTATAACATCGAATACGACATGTTATTAAGAATCGTGTTATTTTGTCTTTATTGCATTGCTACTTTAGCATTTTAATTATTAATAATTAAAAAATAATTTTTTTAAAAATATTAAAAATTAACAATATTATTGCAAAAGCACGTACAACGCACGCATGTCTAACTAGTAATTAATAAAAAGACTATATGATGAAACAAGCTCTTGGTACTCGGTAGCCAACAAAACAAGACACTGAGTAACGAAAATATTAATAGATAATTTTTTGTGAGTTTCACACTATTACAAATTTAGAGAGACAATTAATAGAAGATCTTTAAATCAACTGATCAATTTAAAACCTATCATATTAATT
Source organism: Forsythia suspensa (assembly GCA_023638005.1). NCBI lineage: Eukaryota > Viridiplantae > Streptophyta > Magnoliopsida > Lamiales > Oleaceae > Forsythia > Forsythia suspensa. The sequence continues at coordinate 99,912 of JALRMA010000386.1, forward strand.
GGACTTTATTAAGTCATTTTAATTTAGAGTATTATCTCTTTCATTTCAAATTAAAATCCTACCATATTTTAAAATATATTTCTTTTAAAATAATTAATTATGAGAATGTTTGAAACCAAAAAATTATGTACATGTCATTTAGTAGCACTGCTACTATCTTATAATCCATAAATCTAGTACGATGTATTTTTTCACTTTAACACATTTTATCATTGTATTTGTTTTCAAAAGAATCTATAAATATTCTATTAAAAATATTAATGTTCCTGAATTCCAAAATAATAATAAAAAAATCTGTTTGATCCAAGATTTTTGTATAATTTCAATTCTTTAACAACGTAATGTATCAATTCGATTATTCTATTTTCGAATTTGCAATAATCTTAAAATTTGAATTAAAACAAAGAATATGAAGCTATCGATTGTATTGAGATAATTTGTTAGTACTATTTATTTGCATATGAACTCGAATAGAATTATCATTAATTTTTAGGAATGAGCAATTCATACCACTGATGTCTATATCCTGCCCACCGCCCTGAGAGGTGTCAGTGAGGATGGCACTTGATGATTCAATTTTTATCATCAAGTGCCCACCTATTAAGGGGGCAGGAGATCACCCTTGGAGCAATTCAATCAACTTTGTTAATGTTCATTATTCTTCATCGTATAATTCTTACACCCGAATTTTGAATCACAATAATAAAATTAAAAATGACAATGAACGGTGCTAGAAAATTTTAGAGATGAAGCCTAGTTGAAACTAACTATGGTAAAAAAGAACTTATACTAGAATCTTTTGAATTGAATTAGTAAAGATATTTTTAGATAACATCAAAATGTCCAGATTAACAATCCTTATTATGAAGATGATATATTAAACAATTAGTCTCAATTAATTTATTTTTGAGTAATATATTAACTCATACATAAAAAAAATTCCTAGGTAATTAACAAAACACTACATTAGGTTAAAGGGTAATTAGCACAAAACGTCCCTACCTATTGAAGTTATTGTGCAAAACGCCATACCTTCTAAATTTTGGTATTTAACATCCCCACCTGCTCAATTTCTTACGCAAAACGTCATTCCATCCAAAAAACTGCGGTTATCTCACTTTCCCAACACGATTCGTGATACAATTGAAGGATGAATTAGTCCATTAATATTTTTCACTTGTGTTAGAGTGAGAAACTCTCAGCTAGTGAGGAAAACATTCCGGCCGCCCAATTTCACTGTTCATCTCTTCCACCCTCAGAGGTTTTGAGACCACAAGATTATTTAGGAGATAGGTTCCGAGTGTTTCATCGCCGGAAAAACACGAAACACGGCGACAAACACCTCATGTTCTGACACTCCCTCAAACAAATCCCTAAATCCTTGACAAAATGATTTACATAAAACCCAGCTTCAAAATCCCCGCTCAATATCCTGTTACCATATAAGTCCAAGGATTTGGAGCCCAGATCACCCGTGGATATCGCGCTCAAGTAGCCGCTAAATCCGGCCCCGCCTTTGTGTGCAAACATTAAACCCTCACAGAGGCCTACCATAGTAGAGGTAATCGTTACTTGATTCCCTAATTTATGTAACCGCCTTCCGGGGCCACCCATGTAGTATACTCTCCCAAGGAGGTCATGTCAACGAGAACACCGTTGGGACAGAGGCCAGAGAGGGCGCCAGTGTTTGGGTCAAGGATGACATGGCGAACGCAGAAGAGTAGCCGACAATGGAGAAAACAACATTGGATTATGCGGTGATAGACCTAGGTAAGTCAACCCAGTGAGCCCCCATGGAGAAGAGAGATTGGGCTTTGACCTGGGTGCATGTAAAAGCTTGATCCCCTGTGTAGCTGGCCTTGAGCAAATGGGAGCACATGGTGTCATTTATAACACCAAAGGCCGATCCAGCCAAGTTTAGTGTTGGATGTGCTCATTGCAGTAGTGGTGGTGTTGGATTAAACTGTATAGTAGAAGAGATGATCAGTAAAAATTGGGCGGCCAGTTAAGCGTTTCTCTCACTAGCTGAGAGTTTCTCTCTCTAACACAAGTGAAAAATGTTGATGGACTAATTTACCCGCGAATTGCATCACCGGATCGTGTTGGAAAAGTGAGTTAACGATGCCTTTTTGGACGTATGACGTTTATGCAAGAAATTGAGTAGGTGTGGATGTTAAATACCAAAATTTAGAAGGTAGGACGTTTTTGCACAATAACTTCAATAGGTAGAGACGCTTTTGTGCTAATTACCCTTATGTTAAAAGATGAACTCCTCCACCAACAAAAATATCTTATTTTATATTTAATAGAGGATACTTATAACCCGAAGGTAGCTCTCGGTCTGCTCTTCCGAATCCCATGAAATATATGAACAAGGCTGAGGAGTTCACACATCCATTTTTCTTCATGTCCATTGAGACTGAACCAAATTCACCATATCTAAAGCTGCATTTCTCCAGGGCAAGCTTTGTGCGCCACAAGAAAATATTTGGCTATGTGGATCAAATGATCAATGCCTTCCTTTTCACCTGGAGACTTTTTGGACATTTTAGCAAGCTGATGTAGGTTCCAAGTCATGAACACAAGATGGATTTTGCATTTTAAAGAAATAGAGAAGTAATTTCTCGTCGACATGGGCGTAACACGAGCAGCTCCAAGGAAACTCATATCTCTCTCTGAAAACCCCAAAATTTTCATTGAATACATTATACACTTAAATAGATCCAATAATTTTGTTCACCCATGATTCAAGCCTAAGCCGTGGTTCGAAATTTGAGTGCATGTGCTTGCTTGTTTCCTTCAGTATGGCTCGTAAAAATTCTAATGCCCGATTGATTCTCCACTATTAATTCAATCCCTTATCATGGTCAACATCTCTCTTGCCAAATTGCTCCAAAAATGTCATGCCCAATTGACCTTTCTATCTTCCATTGACAATAATCAGTGGCATGCCTTCCATTTTCTTGTCTCTTTTTTCCTTCTCAAATTTTAATTCCTTTTTCCCATAGACATATAGAATAGAAGAAAGAGACAGATAACAGAGTAGGTCCATATGAATATGCACAAGCTGCTCATGATGTAATTAGAAAACATATTGAATAACAGTCGCATAAACATTGGTTTTCATTGAATAACTCTAAAAACTCTAACTTAATAACTTGGCATTATCAGCATTCATCTCTACAAAACTCTAAAAGAGAAAGAGAGACAGAGCACGTCCCCTAATTACGAAGGAGACTCTCTAGTCATCGGCTATGGAGGACAGTATTTCTGCGGCAATAACGCGAGTAAGAATTTAACCTCCAACTTTGCATCACGACGTGGAAAGACCTGTCAAAAAGTTATAAAAACTCAAAACTGATTTGGGTATAGAGTACTAGTAATCTAGAATAGTATGGTGGAAATATATATGTTTCTTACATAAACCCATATGCCAATGATGAACACAGCCAACATCCATAATCCTTTCGTTATATGAAGATCAGCTTCAGAGTCCACAAAGTAAGAGATCGAGTGCCATTCAAATTGTAGGATCAGACCTCTCAACAGAAAAAATGAATCACTATTAGAGCTTAACTTTGCACACAGCATTAAAGTTATACCTCCATAAGCAAATATCTGATAGAATTGATTGGAGTTCTTGTTAGTCTCGAACAGTATTGCATTGACAACATATATTGGTAAAGCAAGAATTGCAAATCCGTGCAACCGCAATTTTTGGACACCACATTTGGAAGCTTTAACAAAACCCAATTTATGAAGGTCAAGATCATGCTGAAAAACAAAAAAATACCCAAATCCCATATCAATATCCAGTTAACTTCCTTGTTAACCACACTAGTCAGTTTAGTCAAGAAAAGTAAATAGAATAAAACATAAGCAATTGGCAAAAAGTAAAACACAATTCTATCATTAGTATGTCGAAGCAGAGCGTGGAGAAGGACTGGTGGCGGAGCATTCCTCTTCTGGATCAAGGGTTTGTTAATGTCAGCCATTAGAGAGCAACAAAAGTGATAGAAAGCAGGGGCTAGGGTTTCTAGAGTAAAAGATAAACTTTGGCAGATATTTCCTTGACAGATTTATATCCTGTAATCAGATGCAGTGTAGGGAGTGTTCAGGTAATTAATTGGGAAAAAGGGAAAAATGTACATTTAGTCCCCAATCTTTAGCTATTGTTACTAATTTGTTCTCAACCTTCAAATTTTATTTGACAAAATATTTGTAATTCATTTCAAAGCTAACATCTCTAAGTTGTAAAACTATTTAATTACTATTTCTTTGCTCTCAATTTTGTGTTACTTACCTTAGACACCAATCTTGAATATTTCTCGTGTATACATGTGTATAGCATTTTCAACATTGAATGATCCTTATTTTATCTTATAAATTTAATGTGCAAATGTTCAATTAAATAAGAGATTAATTC
>JALRMA010000388.1:0-15484 GCA_023638005.1 Forsythia suspensa
TGATCTTCTTAGCTCATGACCGTTAATGTACCTATCGGACTATGTGTTGAGTCCTAGCTAGTCGATCCATGGTCCGCCGGTCTCTGGCTCCCATCATCCCCTCCTTCCTCAAAAGGATTCGACCTCGAATCATCACCTGCATCAAAAGGAGAAAGATTAGAAATATTGAAAGTAGCCGAAACATTAAACTCACCTGGAAGATCAATTTTATAAGCATTATCATTTATTCGTTCAAGGACTTGATAAGGCCCATCCCCTCTAGGGTGTAGTTTAGACCGTTGCCGGGCAGGAAACCGTTCTTTCCTCATATGTACCCAGACCCAGTCTCCAGACTCCAAGATAACTTGTCTACGACTTTGTTGGCTTTGGTGGCATACTGTTTATTCTTCTTTTCAATTTGTTGTCGCACACTCTCATGGAGCTGCTTTACCCTTTCTGCCTTCCTGTGTCCATCTAAGCTAGTCCTTTCATCAACAGGTAGAGGAATCAAATCTAAAGGCGTTAAAGGATTAAAACCATACACAATTTCGAATGGAGACATATTCGTAGTAGAATGTACACTTCTATTATATGCAAATTCAATAAAAGGCAAACAGTCCTCCCAATTCTTTATATTCTTTTGGATTACAGTACGTAATAAAGTAGATAGAGTTCTGTTTACTACCTCGGTTTGGCCATCCGTTTGAGGGTGACAAGTAGTGGAAAATAACAACTTAGTCCCCAACTTACCCCACAAGACTTTCCATAAGTAGCTAAGAAATTTAACATCTCGATCAGATACAATACTCTTTGGAACACCATGTAGGCGGACAATTTCTCGAAAGAATAATTCAGCGATGTTAGTAGCATCATCTGTTTTATTGCAAGATATAAAATGCGCCATTTTAGAAAACCTATCAACAATCACGAAAATTGAATCCTTATTTTGTTTTGACCTAGCAAGTGCTAAGTGTTATTTTACACTTATCTAGACCATTAAAAGTGGACTATTGTAAGTGCTCTTAAGTGATTTTTTACTTAATTATATGTTGATTTAATTATTTCAGGTCAAAACCCAAGATCGGATGGAATTAGAGAAAACAAAGCGAGAATAGGCGAAAAGGACTGAAAGTGTACGAAAACTTGGAGATGGGGATCAACTTGCAAACCTCCAAAAGTTGAAGGACTGGGTTGCAAATAAAAGAGGACTAAATTGAAATATAAGAAGAAATTAGAGGACTAAAATGATTACAATTAAAAGTTGAAAGACCACGGTTGCAAATATGAAGAAATTATAGTTTGGTGAACGCCCAACTCAAAGCTGGGCGAACACCCAACTTCAATTGAAGTGGATGAGGCTAATTTATTGGTTCGGGCGTTCACTCCGGATTATGCTCGGTGTTCGCCTGTGCCAAATTCGGCAACGAAATTTTTTGTTATTTTATTTCCTTTTGAGTCCTAAAGCAATTTGGAAACTTGTAACCCACGATTTTAGGGATCTTTTAGGGCTTATTGGGGAACTATAAATATGAAAGTTATACACTCATAATTGAAGGTCGTTAAATCTTGTAAAAATCATATTGAGAGAGAGAGAGATACAAAGAGACGAAGAACAAAGGCGGAATTGAAGATTGGAGCTTGAAGACAAAGATTTCTTGGTGCAAGATATTCAACGTTTCTTCCTCTATTATTTTCAAGATCCGGTTATGTCTTCAATTTTTTCATCTTTTCTTTCTCCCGAGTCATGAATAGCTAGATTTAATGTTTGGATGAACGATGTAGCCTAAGTTTAATTCTTTAATTTCGAATCTCAAGTTTTAATATATAAATTTTCTATGTATTTGATTTTACTTCTTTTCTTAATGCTTGAGATAATTGGCCATTATTTGTCATTGATTTGTGGATTGTAATGAATCGAGAGGTAAATTATTAATCTAGACCACGTAGTAAAATCTGACAATTGGATAAAAGGTAGAGATATGCTTTTGTTATTGTCACAGTCTTGAATTGAATTCTTAGGAGATTTAATGCATCTAATTAAGGACTATTCTGACTGCCTAAGTTGACTTAATTAGATAGGACTAATTTGAACTCGAGAGAGGTAAATTAGGTTAAATTTGTGAATTCGACCGAATACAACTTTAGAAAACAAATCTTGAGGGGAGGAATTAGAGATGACAACTAGGTGAATTCGTTCGTCCAAACGCTTCAACCATCATATGTTATTAATTCTTGATTTCTGCTTTATTATTATTTTCGAAAAATCCAAAGTTCTAGCTTAAATATTCAAATTCAATTGATTTTAACTTGTTTTCAATAGACTAGCACTTTGATTAATTTAACTAGTATCTAAATAAAATAGTCTTCGTAGGAACGATAATTCGGACTCAAAAAGTCTACTTTATTACTTGTTAACGATATTGTACACTTGCAATTACGTTATTTTCTACAACAAGTTTTTTGGCACCGCTTAAGGGGATTATTCTTATTTAATATTAGTTTAGATTAATCGTTAGTGTTAGTTTTATTTTTTATTTTATTTTATTTTTTTATTTTTATTTTTATTATTATTACTGATTTCTTTTATTATTGTTATTACTATTATTTTCTTCTTTGTCTATTTCTATCAAATGACAGAAGCACAAATAAGAAGAGGGCTTGAACAAGAAGTCGCAAGAGCGGTTGTTGTAGAAAGCGCCGAATGGCGATACCAAACAAATTCAACAACATGAAGAACAGAAGAAGATGGACGATGGAAACATGCCAATGGCTCCGTTCCTAACTCCTCAGCAGCTCCTGATCGTTCAAGCATTATTTATCCAGCTTTTGGTCGGAACGACTTCCAACTAAGAGCCGATATGATTAATCTTTTCAGCAACAACCTGCAATTCTATGGAAAGGCGACTGAAAACCCTAATACTCATCTCTCCAGATTCCTACGTATGCTCCATAATTTTCAGTTTCAAGGAGTAAATGACGATGCCATTAGACTCCGATTATTTCTCTACACTTTGAGGATGGGGCTCGAATGGTTAGACTCAACCACATGCAAGTATCACAACATGGGATGACTTGGCTAGAAAATTTCAGAACAAATACTTTTCACCGCCTAAAGTAGCCAAAATAAAATTGGAAATTTCGACTTTCCAACAACTGGAGGGTGAAAGGTATCATGAAGCTTGGGACAGATTCAAGGAATTGCTCAGAAAATATCCAAATCATGGCATTAAAAAAGGGCAACAGGCTCAATATTTTTATTCTGGGCTATCTCCTCAGTCTAAATTGACAGTGGACTCCTCTGCAAACGGGTCCATCGCGAATAAAAATGTCAACGAAGCATGGGATCTCTATGAGCTGATTGCAAACACACAGACCATGTTTTCATTTGATCGTACCACTCCAAGAAAAGTAGCAGGCATACATGAGATTGATGGTCTGTCAGCTACCAATGCACAACTTGCTACATTAACGAAGCAGGTGGAGCTCTTGGTCAGAACACAAATGCAAGGAGTGAATGCAATCCAAGCAACCATCATGTGCGAGAACTGTGGAGCTAACCATTCGACATCAGATTGTATGTTATTGGCCTCTCCAGAACAGGTCAATTTTGTGCAGAATAATAGACATCAACAGTACAATCCATATTCACAAACATACAATCCAGGTTGGAAGCAACACCCCAATTTTAGATGGTCCGAGAATCAACAAAGTGGTAATGCATATAATGCTCAACGAGGAAAGAGGACCGAGTTTAGAGAGATGTTCCAACAAGATATATGTAAAAAGCGATAAAGTATTAGAGCGATTGGACATCAACAATCAAAATCAACAAGCGTCTATCGAAAAATAGAGACTCGATTGGTGGGCTTAGCCGCATACAATTGTCGATAGAAAACCATGCACTTTACCTAGCACTACGTAAACAAATCCAAGAGAATGTAAATGCAATCATTACTAGGAGCGGGTACAATCGCTGAGAGATTCATGTGAAAAGACCGAGAAAAAAATGATGAACGGTTGGTAATTGAAGAAGATGAATCGAACAAAAACATGCGAAATCGAGAAGAAGAAGTTTCAAAAGAATCATTGAATCATCAAAAGTGAGGGCGCCAATTCTGCCAAAACTTATGTGCCACCAATTCCATTTCCTCGAGGTCGCATAAGAACAAGCTTGACAAGGTTTGAAAAATTTCTTGAAGTTTTCAAGAAACCGTGATATCAACATTCCTTTTGCCGACGCGATTAGCTCAAATGCCATTGTATTTGAAATTTATGAAAGAAATGTTGTCCAAGAAGAAAACCAAATGAAAACGAGGCATGTGGCTTTTAATCGAGGAATGTAGTGCTATTCTCGCTAAATAAGTTGCCTCCGAAGTCAAAAGATCCAGGAGTTTTAAATTACCTTGCACAATTGGAGAATTTTATAATTTTAATGCTTTATGTGATTTAGGTGCAAGTGTAAATTTAATGCCTCTTTCGCTCTCTGTGAGATTAGGGTTGGGAAAAGTAAAAGCAACAAGTGTATCTCTACGACTGGTCGATAGATCGATCAAGTAGCCACGGGGTGTAGTTGAGGACGTGCTCATCAAGGTGGAAAAGTTTTTCTTTCCAGTTGATTTTATTGTCCTTGACATCGAAGAGGATCGCAATATGCCCGATCATTTTGGGACCACCATTCTTAGCAACGAGTCGGGCCCTTATTGATGTTGAAAAGGGTGAGCTAATCTTGAGGGTACAGGATGAACGAGCAGTATTCAGTATGTACACCATACTCGAGCAACCAATCAACCTCGAGGAGTGCTTTAGAGTTGATGAAGGGGTAATAATTGGCCAAGAAAACTACAAATCGGACACAGGTGGACTAGTTGCACCAATTAAAGATGAAAAGGGTCGATTTAAAATATGGAGAGCAAAGGATAAATCATGCAAAGCTAGTAAGAGCAACCAATGCAAGACTTCCAAAGCCCAATTCAAGCCTCCATAAATGATACTTGCAATATGTCGAGCTCTAGACTACAAATAGAGCGCTTAATGGGAGGCAACCCATTTTTCTATCCCTTATATGTTTATTGCATTGCATGTAGAGTTTTAGGACTGCATTAGGAAGTAGAGCACGTTTCCCATTTTTTAGTGATTAAGTATATTTAATCATTATTGTTTTTCATATTTTAGGTTGCACATCGTCATTCCAATCCAATGCGTACTGATGAGCTAAAAGTCCAATTGTTATCCCCATGCCTTTTGATTCGGGTTGTCTCTTTCCTTATTTCTTATTTACTTTGCTTTCTTCTATCACATTGAGGACAATGTGAACTTTAAGCTTGGGGGTGACTTTAATTACTTTCATTATTTTTGTGTGTGCTAAAAAACAAAAAAACAAAAATTTTGTGTGCTTGTATGTTGGATAGCCTTGCCGGCTTATGATGATATTATTTGAAACTGTTATCAATTCATGAATTATGACTAGGTGATGCTACTTAAACTGTTTTTATAGACTATACTTATCCATGTGAGATATGATTAAGTGTGAGCACAATAGTTATGAATATCACTACCTTTGGTTGGTATATTATATTGAATACAACAGTGAACATAAGTTGTGAAAACCAAAACCACCATCTAACCAGTTGAAAGGATAGTTTGGGGGTGGTTAAACCATTGTAGAAGCTGTTTAGATAGGTGTTGATTCCGTGTTTGAATAATAGTTGTGTGGAGTGTATTTTGGCTACCAAGTGGAATCTAGGTATTGACCGGATGCTAGGAATCTAATCCCCACGTGTTCATCTTGCAAAAAAAAAAAAAAATGAAAGACATGGCACTTGCATTATCTTATACCTCTCTTCGTAGTCTATTTGACTCGAGTGATAAAGTCCATTGGAGTTCTCAAAACTCGGTGCCCTAAGGTTTAACAGACCTGGGAGTCATCGGCCTAAAGCTCGCTACAATGGTCATCTAAAAAGCTTAAGGGAGTGAGGTCTTACACATAAGATATATATCAATATAAATTGTTAAAAAAAAGAAGCAAGATTGAGCATTTGTGCGCATAACTTGGGGATTTAGATGACTAGTGGGTTTGACTTACCTAGTGGAAGCTTGATGGCCAAAGCATTCAATAAAAGGAGAATCATTACAGATCTAGATAGCAATTGTATTGGTTAGACCTAACCAAATTTTGAGCGGTAAAAGAACAGGTGTTTGAAGACAACTTTATAGCTAATACCCAGGGTGAGAAAATTGAATATCGGTTGGGGGGTGTGTATCCTTACGAGCGAGAAAGGAAATATTTGACTATTGGGGGCATAATATTACCAACCTAAAGGCTTATGGTGATTGAAGTGACTATGCGTACACACACCGATATCATCCAAGCATCGATAAGTCAAAATGATTGATTTTGGTAGCATGATTTAGAAGTTTTATTATGAATTGTGTGATTGTTTCAAAACATGAGGCAAATGCGGCAAGATATCCACTATAGTATTTTTTAATATTATTTGTTTGTTTGTTTAAGTGATTAGTTATGTTCGAGGACCGAACAAATGTTCAAGTTTGGGGTATTTGATAAGTGTTATTTTACACTTATCTAGACCATTAAAAGTGGACTATTGTAAGTGCTTTTAAGTGATTTTTACTTAATTATATGTTGATTTAATTATTTCAGGTCAAAACCCAAGACCCGGATGAAATTGGAGAAAAACAAAGCAAAATAGTGAAAAGGACCTGAAAGTGTACGAAAACTTGGAGATGGGGATCAACTTGCAAACCTCCAAAAGTTGAAGGACCTAGGTTGCAAATAAAAGAGGACTAAATTGAAATATAAGAAGTTAGAGGACTAAAATGACTACAATTAAAAGTTGAAAGACCACGAGTGCAAATATGAAGAAATTATAGTTGGGTGAACACCCAACTCAAAGCTGGGCGAACACCCAACTTCAATTTGAAGTGGCTGAGGCTAATTTATTGGCCTGGGCGTTCACCCGGATTATGCCTGGGTGTTCGCCCAGGCCAAATTCTGGCAGCGAAATTTTCTTGTTATTTTATTTCCTTTTTGAGTCATAAAGCAATTTGGAAACTTGTAACCTACGATTTTTAGGGATCTTTTAGGGCTTATTGGGGGAACTATAAATATGAGTTATACACTCATAATTGAAGGTCGTTAAATCTTGTAAAAAATCATATTGAGAGAGAGAGATACAAAGAGACGAAGAACAAAGGCGGAATTGAAGATTTGAGCTTGAAGACAAAGATTTCTTGGTGCAAGATATTCAACGTTTCTTCCTCTATTATTTTCAAGATCCGGTTATGTCTTCAATTCTTTTCATCTTTTCTTTCTCCCGAGTCATGAATAGCTAGATTTAATGTTTAGATGAACGATGTAGCCTAAGTTTAATTCTTTAATTTCGAATCTCAAGTTTTAATATATAAATTGTCTATGCATTTGATTTTACTTCTTTTCTTAATGCTTGAGATAATTGACCATTATTTGTCATTGATTTGTGGATTGTAATGAATCGAGAGGTAAATTATTAATCTAGACCACGTAGTAAAATTTGGCAATTGGATAAAAGATAGAGATATGCTTTTGTTATTGTCACGGTCTTGAATTGAATTCTTAGGAGATTTAATGCATCTAATTAAGGACCATTTTAAGCGCCTAAGTTGACTTAATTAGATAGGACTAATTTGAACTCGAGAGAGGTAAATTAGGTTAAATTTGTGAATTCGACCGAATGCAACTTTAGAAAACAAATCTTGAGAGGAGGAATTAGAGATGACAACTAGGTGAATTCGCTTCAGTCAAACGCTTCAACCATCATATTTTATTAATTCTTGATTTACATTTTATTATTATTTTCGAAAAATCCAAAGTTCTAACTTAAATATTCAAATTCAATTGATTTTAACTTGTTTTCAATAGACTAGCACTTTGATTAATTTAACTAGTATCTAAATAAGATAGTCTTTGTGGGAACGATAATTCGGGACTCAAAAGTCTACTTTATTACTTGTTAACGATATTGTACACTTGCAATCACGTTATTTTTACAACAACAAACCTAATACAAAGTCCATAGAGATATCAATCCAAGGCTCGTTAGAGTGCGTGTGTAAAGGGGTATACAAACCATGAGGTAAGACTCTAGATTTGGCCTGTTTACATGTGATACATCTTGCACATAATCTTTCCACATCACGTCTCATTTTAGGTCACAAGAAATGTTCATGTAATACATCCAAAGTTTTCTTCACACCAAAATGTCCCATTAAGCCTCCCCCATGTGCCTCACGCACAAGCAACTCACGTAAAGAACTAAAAGGCACACATAATTTATTTGCTTTAAACAAGAAGCCATCTAATCTATAAAATTGTCCAAAAGTATTGTTCTCACATGCCCCATACATACCAGCCAAAATCATTATCATTAGCATACAAGTCCTTAACATACTCAAAACCTAATAATCGGTATTTAAAGTAGCAATGAGGTGTACCTTCTAGACAACGCATCACCACACTATTTTCCTTACCCCTGTTTGTAATGAATGACATAAGGAAAAGTATCGATGAATTCTACCCACTTGGCATGCCGCCTATTCAGCTTTACCTTGCCCTTCTTGGTGCTTTAGGGACTCATGATCGGTATGGATGACAAACTCTTTTCGCCAAAGGTAATGTTGCCAAGTCTCCAAGGCTCTCACCAAGGCGCACAATTCTTTGTCATAAATTGGGTAATTCAAGGCAGCCCCACCCGCTTTTTCACTAAAATAGGCAATTGGTCGTTTCTCCTGCATTAACACAGCTCCAATTCCTATACCTGAGGCATCACATTCAATCTCAAAAGTTTTGTTAAAGTTAGGTAGTGCTAAAACAGGTGTAGAACACAATTTATCTTTAATAATATTAAATGCATTTTCTTGATCAAGGCCCCAATGAAACCCAACACTTTTCTTTATAATTTCAGTAAGTGGTGTAGCTAGCGTGCTAAAATCTTTAACAAAACGCACTGTAAAAGCTAGCCAAACCATGAAAGCTCCTCACCCTGGTGATACTCTTGGTGTTGGCCATTCCTTAATGGCCCTAATCTTTTTCTTCATCGACCTCAATACCATTTGTACTAACAACATAGCCAAGGAAAACAACTTGTTTCATGCAAAGGTACACTTTTTAAGATTAGCATACGCTTTTTCATGTCTTAAGGCATTAAGCACACAACACAATTGTTCAATGTGATCATCCAAGTTCTTACTATATACTAAAATATCGTCAAAGTAGACTACCACAAATTTGCCTATGAAAGCACGTAAAACATGGTTCATTAATCTCATAAAAGTGCTTGGGGCATTAGTTAAACCAAAAGGCATTACTAACCATTCACATAAACCATATTTAGTCTTAAAAGCGTTTTCCATTCATCCCCTTCTTTCATTCTCGATTTGGTGGTTTCCACTCTTAAGATCAATTTTACTAAAAATATAAGATCCATGCAACTCATCAAGCATATCATCTAATCTAGGGATGGGATGACGATACTTTACCGTTATGTTATTGACTGTCCTGCAATCAATACACATCCTCCGAGTCCCATCCTTTTTTGGCACAAGTAGTACTGGCACTACATATGGACTCATACTTTCTCTCACGTACCCTTTGTCCATCAACTTCTCAACTTGCCTTTGAAGCTCCTTGGTCTCTTCAGGATTATTTCTGTACGTCGGGCGATTTGGAATAACAGCACCAGGTACAAAGTCAATTTGATGTTCGATGCCCCGAATGGATGGTAAAATATTAGGCATCTCTTCAGGAAATACGTCCTCAAACTCCTGCAACAAAGAAATAGCTAAACTGGAGAGGGAGTCGTTAGTGTCGCTAATTACAAGGTTGGACTCCTTGTATACTAGCAAAATCAGTGGCTGATTTTTGAAAAGGGCCCTCTTGATCTCTCTTTCTTTCGCATAGAAATTCACCTTTGTTTTTTCTCGTAATTTTAAATTATTATCAGCTCACTCTCATTTTTTTTTTCCTCCTCAAATGCGTTCTTGTGCCTCTAACTCACTCTTTTTCTTTTGATTTGCATCGCTTTTAATTTCAATTGGTCCTCATAAACCTGTTTTGGTGATAATGGAACAAGAGTAACCGGTCTACCATCTTTGACAAAGCTGTACCTATTCTGAAACCCATCATGTATCACTTTCCTATCATACTGCCGAGGTCTGCCCAACAAAAGATAGCTAGCATGCATAGGGACCACATCACACATCACATCATCATGATACTTTCCAATACTAAAGCTCACTAAAAACTCGCTTTTGTTAACCTCGACCTCCCACATTCATTTAGCCACTTGTAACTTATAAGGCCTAGAATGTTTTATCATAGACAAACCTAGTTTCTCAACAAGCGTGGTACTAGCAACATTGGTACAACTTCCCTCATCTATTATTAGACTACACACTTTGTTTTTAACATAGCACCTAGTATAAAATATGTTCTCTCTCTCTGCTCGCTCCATATCATCTACCTTAATTTGTACATTAAGAGCACGTCATACAACTAGAGCTACACCTTCAACGGGGTATTCTACACCAATATCCTCCAATTCATGCATTTCATCACTATCACTCTCAACTTCAGATACCACCTCCCCATTGTCACGCAAAATCATTACCCTCCGGTTTGGGCATTGTGATGCAATGTGCCCGACACCCAAACATTTAAAACATTTAATATCCCTATTCCTAGAAGGTTGAAAGTCTGGATTGGGTTTGTTATTGGTAGGTACTACATTGGTTCCCTTAAGTGGTTTGGCCTTCCCTTTGAAATAGTCATCTCACCCGCAGCCAAGACTATCCTCATAGTGGTTTCGTGGGAGGGTTAGATCCCGAGGAATCTTGTTGCGCCCTTTTCGTTTCAACCGCCTTTCTACCTTCATAGCCATGTGCACCATGTCCTCTAACTCCACATAATGTCAGTAATTCGACTATATTGGCTATATCTCTATTTAACCCATTCAAAACCTAGCTAAGGTAGCTTCCCTATCCTCCTCGATATTAGCCCTAATCATAGCCATCTCCATCTCCATCTCCTTATGATAATCCTCTACACTACTTGAACCTCGAGTAAGTGCTCGCAATTTTGATAGAGGTCCCTATGGTAATGACTAGGTATAAATCTCCTACTCATGAGAGCTTTTAAATCATCCCAAGTTTCTCTGAGACCTTCGTGATTTCTCCTCCTATTGGTCACTAATTGATCCCACCACATGATAGCATATTCGGTGAACTCAATTCATCGCTAATTTGACTTTCTTTTCTTCCGAATAGTTATGACAATCAAAGATTAATTCCATCCGCATTTCCCACTCTAAATAGGCGTCCAGGATTATTCTTGCCTTGGAATGAAGGTATTTTCAATTTAATATTTCAAGGTTTCTATCTACCCCACCTCGGCCTCTATAATCAACCGCTCTAGGTGGCCTTTCACGCCTATCTCCCCATACGCCTCATTCTACCCATCTCGCACCCATAGTTATAGGCTTCACCATCCTCACTCCCTATTATCATCTCATCCTCAAAATCGGCCATGGGCTATGATACCGCCCCACCGCATCTCCTATCATGAGTAACCCTGTGTTGTTGTTACTTTAATAAGGTTGTAAACATAGCACTATGTTGTTCAATTGTAACCTTTAAAGCATTATTAGTCTCCCTCATCTCGTCAAACACCACGTTCATACGATCAAATTGTTGTTGCATGGCCCTTAACAAGAAGAACTGGTTGTTTTCACTTCCAGGGGTAGTTTCTTCGTGATTAGACATTGTTTAAAACTGAGAAATTAAGAGAGAAATAAAAGGAAAAGAAAAAAAGAAAAAAGTTTATCTCGCTTTAGGTGTTTGCACTCGTGTTTCGCTTATATGGCTTTTTCTCGATAATAGTCTCACCACTCTTGCCTTTTTCCACTCTGTATTTTTACCGTGTTCTCTAAAGAAATATCTAAACTCAATCAAGAATTTCGACTCCATGCATTCAAAACAAGAACAAGAACAAGAACAAGATAGACAATGGAAAGGAATAGGATGAACAAAGAAACAAGAATAAGAAATAAGCACCGAATGATAATTTAGGATAAGAGTATCAAAGAGCTCGCTTTCTAGAATTTTTCACTAATTTTCATTTTTTTTTTCAATCCAACACAAAACGAAGGAAAAGGAATCACCAAGCAAGAAGCTGAAATAATTAATTTTGGTGCATGTATGGATCATGCACGACAATTCTTGAAGAAGATGAAAGAGATATATGTATGTATATCTATATATTTTGTGTTTGTTTGTTTTTTTTTTTATATGATTCAAGATGAATGATAAAAACAAGAAATTAAACGATAGAACCCGATTTTAGAGCCAAAGCTCGATACCAACCCGATGCGAACCCATGAAGAAATTAAATCCGGACCCACAAAGGTTTGATCCGAACCCCAAGAAAGCTAAAATCTAGCTGCAAGAACTTGACCCGATGAATTCTTGAAACAATGAACCAGAGTTATGAACGCCACAAAGTGATGCGAATTCTTTGATAAGTTTAGGTTAGTTCGATTAAGAACTAGGAAGAAAGTGAATCTTCACTTTAATTAATCTCAAAACGTAATTGTCTTATGTTTACAATGAAAGATGTTTAAATAGTAAACATATGAAAGAAACCTAATCTAATTCGGAATTAATTAAGCTTAAAACGTGATTGTCTTATGACCGATGCGAACCCATGAAGAAATTAAATCCGGACCCACAAAGGTTTGATCCGAGCCCCAAGAAAGCTAAAATCTAGCCGCAAGAACTTGACCGATGAATTCTTGAAACAACGAACCAGAGTTATGAACATACAAAGAGATGCGAATTCTTTGATAAGTTTAGGTTAGTTCGATTAAGAACTAGGAAGAAAGTAAATCCTCACTTTAATTAATCTCAAAACGTAATTGTCTTTATGTTTACAATGAAAGATGTTTAAATAGTAAACATATGAAAGAAACCTAATCTAATTCGGAATTAATTTAAAACTAATTAAAATAAGAGTTCTAAACCAAAAGGAAACTAAAACTTGCAAAATCCGGATTTCCTACGAAAATACGCCCTGCGATCGTGATAGGCATTATCCATGAGATCGCATGGTTTGGCTCCAACACATTCTGCTTCTAAATTGACATCCTTGAGATCGCAGCTATATATAACCATGCGATCGCATGGTTATTTTCCTTGAGCCTCTGCGCGAATTTCTGCCCTATCTGCATTTTGGTCCTCCAACTTTGTCTCACGCTCCTTTTGGTCCCCTGATCTACCATTAGACTTTGATATATTTCCAATATAGTCCTTAGCTTGAATTAAGTGTACCAAAGTTGGCATCGGACTTTTGATATCGGTTTCAGCCCACGTAGTTTGAACAAGACATTGCATGTCCTCATTGATCTTCTTAGCTCGTGACCTCGTTAATGTACCTATCGGACTATGTGTTGAGTCTCGCTAGTCGATCCATGGTCCGCGGTCCTCGGCTCGCATCATTTTTATTAAAAGAGCGTAGGTGTCAACACTTGAGTGTGCAATGTGTCGATACTTTAGTCGCCAAACAATCGTGTTAAATCATTGAATGTGTGTCGATACTTGGATTTGGAAATCATGCATTCAAATGAATTAACACGTTAGTGTCGAAATCGTTTGTATATCTATCAACCCTTAATGTGCTAAACATAACTTTAAGATGAATATATAGTTTACTTCAACCAAAACATATTATACAACCAAGACTATTTTCGCTCTCTTATTTTTTAGCCAAAAGTAATATCACAACCTATTTTACATACTTTCAAACAATTACACCACGGTTCACTAGGAAAGTGATATATGTACAAGACTCAAAAGTTTGAGCATCGTAATGCTCAAAGTGGTAGTAGGAGCCTATATAGTGATACACGTTGGGATATCAAACATAGTAGGACCAGATATCCACTTCAAATGACGTGCATATACTTGGAACCATCACGACTCCAATCTACAATGTGTGCGATCTCAAAGTACTCTCGCCATATTTTTTGAAAAGTAGAAAAATAAATATAGTAAATACCATTCAATGAATGAAATACGGTGTACTTGTATATATTGCATGTTCCAGTATGGGCTCCTTACAATTCTCAAATCGTATCCCGAGTGCTCAATAAGCAAAGATGGTTAACAAGAATTAGAGATATCACAGTGCCCCAAGCGAAGGTGATTTGGCCATAACAAGTCAACGTCGATCCCAAATTCGATTGATTATTACCAAGGCTTCACAACTGGATACAAGTACAATATCACTTGTCTATCACCCATCTCGTAATCATAGACAACTCCTAATATAGTGTGGATAAAAAGAGTGGAACAACACAGTCTTTATGCATGTGAGATTATTAACTATGACAATCGTCGAAATTCTATTTGGAAGATAGCAAGTATGATTATTTTAAATAGTCAACACATACAAACAAAGGGCGGAGCCAGACTTTTTGAAGTTGGGGGTCCTCATGGGGTGGTTTGTGGGGAGGCGGAAGCCCCTCACGGAGTTCGCCTCAATTTTTTTTTTTCCCTCAAACTACAATTATTGAGCTCATTTTTATGAGAATAATATTTTTTTATAAGTTATAGTCTTTAAAAAGCTTACAAGAAGTCATTGCACAAAAATATTCAAGATTTAAAACTAGTCAAACTCTTCTTATTCACATTGCCTTCTATAAAATTATCCTCCAAAATAGGAAGATCCGGTTTACAAATGAAATTAAATATTACTCAAGATCAAAAGAAAAAAGAAAAAAAATCAATTGAACACGATATGTATTAACAAGCAAAATGTATTTATTAATTTTTTATTATCGTTTGAGGAATGGCTAATCATTTGTAATTTTGTAATCCCATATCAATTTCATCTCTCCAGAAACATGAGATTTTACCAGAAAGAGGGACTCTCCATTGTTGATTTTCTGTTAGTTTGTTACGTTACGCGATGAACGTGATGTGATGTAGGGAATCGCCGAATCGATTCTTCAATCCGAAGTTTGTAAGAGATGAAGAAGTGATTCAAGTTTTTTTTTTATTGCGTATTCTGAAATAAGAGCTGAACCACTAAAGTTTTACTGATTGTGCGCGTATTTGCAATTGCGTTTCGACTATCATATTGAAGAAGAAGTACAATTGGTTTTTGGTTGGTTGGGTAATTGGAATTCCAAGGTAATATTTGTTGGATTTACGCATTGTTTTAGTATTTTATAGTTTGGGCCATTTTCTTATGTTTTGGTTTGGGGTGATGGTTATCACTTAAAAAAAACAGTTTCAATTTTGGGGGTCCTTGGGAAGCAGACCCCTCCCTCCGCCCCGCATACAAATCTCATATAAACCATGTACATATAGATTGGATGCACTTCATTCACGGGTTCCTTTGTGTTCATGCATTAATGGAAAATCCTACGTTAAGAAGCTCTACAAACTTCATTTT
>JALRMA010000389.1:0-12912 GCA_023638005.1 Forsythia suspensa
CACAATAAAACTAACCATTATGCCAGGGACAAAAAGAAATAAACCATTGGGGGAACTCTAAAGGAAAGTAGCAGATAGATGCATGAAAATTAAACATACTACTAAAATGGAAGAATCAAAAACTAAAGGAAAAATTAAATTCAAGAAAATAAAAAACCCACTTAAATTGAATCACAAATATATAGAGATAGATTCAAACGGTAGGATACCTCCGAACTCAAAAAAAAAAAAAAAAAAAAAAAGGAAAAAAATTCAAATATAGCAATACAAATGGATGGAGTGTGTAATAGAATTTTTAACTAAATCTCATACCTTGAAATGTCAATTAACATTTAATTCATGAAACAAAATCTTGAATCGATAAATTGAATACATACCGATGGTCAATTTTTTCATAATACAACCCTAAATGCTCAATTTGATGAGAGAAGCTTTAGGTTGTGTTTGTCCGTCGAGTAAATTATTTGTACTGTGACATTTTGAAATAAAATTAATATATTGATTGATATATTTATTATGTTATTTTGAGCTTATATTTATCCATAGGTCGATTTGATATTACAAATTGAGTGTTTGAGTTGTTAAACACGAAAGATTCAATCGTAATTCGATCTAAAATTATCGTTCACGATCAATAAATAAATATGGATAATTTTTTTTGATAAGATCGTCTCGATTTTATTAAAGTCTATCTTTGACTTTGGTAATAAAATTGAGAGTACATTTGGGTCGGTTCACGCTCTATTGGGTCGGGTCACGCTGGAATTGGACTGGACACTTGCAAATGAAAATTGTGGCTCAATTGGACCTTTAATTTATTTGTAATTTTGTGTCTAGGTTTGGGCCATAAATTTGTTCTATTTATTTTATTATCGCTTTATTGCTTTAATTTAATTGTGATTAAATATCATTCATATAACATGCCATATAGATCACATTACACCGCTCTAGGTACTATTCATCATGCATTGTATATAATATTTATTTTCTTTTCTAATTTTATTAGATTAGAAAGATTAAATATTTTAATTAATAATTGGACCATTTTTTAAGAGTTAAAATTGGTTAGAAATTATTAATTGAAAAAATCCAAACAAGATAAAAATATTAAGTGGGTGGGGTGCCTTGTTATGTAAACCCGGCCTCCTTATTAGCCCATTAGTAAGAATAGGTGTATGCCTTGTGCTAATTTTATTGGCCTCCTATATGAGGGTGCTTTTTTGATTACTAGATTGGGACTAATCGAGTGATAATTTTAGTGTTTATTATTTGCGATTGCCCATAGGTAACGTAATTAATTTAAAACATAAAATTATCAAATATAGGGTTGCACACTTAAATCAAAAACATCGTGGGGACTTTCTATAGAATATCCAAACGGTGTTATTGATGGCCTAAATCTGATGATACTAAATTAATATTGCATGAGATGCTAGATATATCGAATTTAGTGAAAGGGTCCCACCTAGCGTAAATCACACTATCTTCTCCTATAGAGGAATGTATTTAAGATTTTGGGGTTTTAGGTATTGTCATATAGAAGTAGTTCTTGGGACTACTCATGCATTTCATGTATCATATATGAAATCATTATTTTGTCGTAGCTCATTTCAATTTTTAATTTTATTTGAAAATGTCGAGCAATTCACTCTATGATTTTGACCAAAACCAACTAGTAGGAGAGAATTATATTGACTAGAAACATAATTTGATGATTGTCCTCCTCTTGAGAAGCATAAGTTCGTGTTACGAACCCCGTCTGATGAACTTACCGAAGCGATCCACGTTGCTCGAAAGTGCATATGAGAAGTGGATCCAATCTAATGAGATGGCTTCTTTGTTACATTTTGGGATCTATCTCAAATGTGTTGCGCAGAAACATCGAATATGGAAACGCTACTCGGATTATGGACGATCTTGAAATGTTTGAGCACCGGGACGTCAGGCCGTCAGTCGCCATTAGGACTATAATGAACATGCGCATGAAACCAAGCATGCCCATGAGAGATCATATGCTTGCATTGATTGCTCAGTTTAACGTGGCTGAGGTTTTAGGGGCTAAAATCAAATCGGAGACTCAGGTTGACATGGCTTTAGAAACTCTCCCTGAGATGTTCTCTCAGTTCAAAGTTAATTATAACATGAACAAGCTGAGCATGTCCCATCGAGCGTGATGAAGGAGCTCCAAAATGCTGAAACTGTTCTTAAGACCAAAAGTGGTGATGCCTTTGCTGTTTTTTCTGCTGGATCATCCTCTTCCAAGCCGAAAGGAAAATGAGGCAATCGGAGGAAGAAATCCAACCGAAAAACCACGAAACAGTTAAAAGGCAAAGCTAGATGATAAGCAAAAGAAAGTGTTTTCATTGTGGATGGAAGGTCATTGGAAGAGGAATCTAGGAATACCTAGCTTCCAAAAAGCCGGTAATGGTGAGTTATCTTTATTGAGTCATGTTTGGTGGTTGATTTTTGATTCTGGATTGTAGATTCTAGAGCCACTAATCATGTTTGCAATTGTTTGCGGGGTTCTAGGTAACTGGGAACTCAATGAAAGGAACCGACTCTCAAAGTTGGTACAGGGCAGGTGGTGTCTACAAGAGCTATTGGAAATGTTTATCTTTATTTAAGAAATAAAAGACATTTGGTTTTAAAGAATTGTTATTATGTTCCGGATATTACCGAAATTTGATTTCGGTTGCTTTGTTATTTAGACAAGGATATTTTGTCCGATTTTCACCTTTTTCGTGGATATTACTCTAAATAAAGCCCTTATCGTAGGGGACATTTGAATGATGATTTATATGTTTTAAAACCTCTTGATAGCTCATTGCACCACCCGAATCTAACAACGATTAAATTGTCTCATACTAATGAGACTTACTTGTGCACTTGAGACTTGGCCATATTAACCTTAATAGGATCCAAAGACTCATGAGGGATGGTCCTTTAAGTGACTTAAAGATGGAGTCCCTACCGTTTGAATCTTGTTTGGAAGGAAAAATGACTAAGAGGTCCTTTACATCAAAAGGACATAGGGCCAAAGAAGTTTTGGAATTAGTACACTCGATGTATGTGGGCCAATTAGTGTCCAAGCTAGAGGTGGGTATAAGTACTTCATCACTTTTCTTGATGACTACTCAAGATATGGTTATGTTTACCTAATGGCTCAAAGTCGAAACTTTTGAAAAGTTCAAGGAATTTAGGATGAAGCGGAAAAGCAATTAGGTAAGAGCATTAAAATACTTGATCGGATCGAAGGTGGAGAGTATCTATCCACGACTTTAGAACATATTTGTCGAAAATGGGATTTTATCCCAACCGAGTGCAGGAACACCCCAATGAATGGTGTTTCAAAAGGAGAAACAGGACCTTGTTGTACATGGTCGGATCAATGTAGCTTCTCAACACTTACTACATCATTTTGGGGATATGCAATACAAGCGCAATATACTTGTTGAATGTAGTTCCATCTAAGTCGTCCCTAAGACACCCCGGAATTGTGGAATGGGTAAGCCTAATCTAAGACATATCGAATATGGGGATGTCCAATATGTGCAAGGGAAAGGTAGATAAGATGGAATCAAGATCGAGTTGTGCATTTTGTAGGATATCCTAAGGGACAAGAGGATATTACTTCTATAGTCCTTAGGACAAGAAGGTTTTGTAAGCACAAATGCAACCTTCTTAGATGATAGATATATAGAACAACGTGAATCTAAGAGTAAGGTTCTTTTGGAAGAAATAAAGGAAACATTCCACTCATCCACTCGAGATCACCGAACCTACTCAACATGAATTCACGCCTCTACCATTGATGATACCTCGATGCGTGGGAGAAATGGAGGTTCCACCTACCATACCTCTTGGTCTAGAGGCACCGATATGTCGAGAATCAAGTCTCTCTGCTCGGTCACCACTGAGCGAACTGCGTGAAGGACATGGTGGAGGAGAAACAATAGTAGAACAATCACAAATTCCAATCAATCAAGAACTTCCACAACTTAGGCGTAGTGAGAGAGTCATTGACGACCTTCTAGGTACTTGCTATATAGAGAGTCTTTCGAGGCGTCTCTACCGAGCAAGAAGAGGATCCCACTGTTTAAGGAAGCTATGGATGATATAGAGCGACCATTGGAAGAGTGCCATGGATTGAAATGAAATCTATGTACACTAACTCGTGCAGGAAATTGTAGATGTACCAAATGGGGTAAAACACAGAGGGTGCAAATGGATCTACAAGTGGAAGAGAGGTAGAGCGGAAGGTGGAAACCTTTAAAGCTAGATTGGTTGCTAAGGGTTTTACCCAAAGAGAAGGTATCGATTACGATGAAACCTTCTCTCCGTGGCCATGCTTAAGTCTATAAGAATCCTCTTATCCATTGCACTCATTTTGATTATGAAGTGTGGCAAATGGATGTCAAGATAGCATTCCTAATGGAAGTCTTGATAGAGCATCTATATGATGCAACCAGACAGTTTTATCCAAAATGGTCAAGAGCATAAAGTATGCAAAGAATAGGTCCATATATGGACTTAAGCAGCGTCTAGGTCCTAGAACATCGATTCGATCAAACTATCAAGACTTATGATTTTGATCAAAATCACGATGAACCTTGTGTCTACAAGAGGATTAAAGACAACGAGGTGATTTTTTCATACTATATGTTGATGATATCCTACTCATTGGGAATGACGTAGGAGCATTGACTTCGATTAAGCTTGGTTGGCACAACATTTGATATGAAGGATTTGGGAGAAGCCAATTATGTTTTAGGTATTCGGATCCTTGGGATAGAAAGAAAGATAATCGCTCTATCCCAAGCTTCATATATTGATAAAATATTGGTGAGATTTGCAATGCAAAATTCCAAGAAAGGTCAAATGCCTTTTAGACATGGGACATGTCCTAAGACTCCTAGTGAGGTAGAATACATGAAACAAGTTCATTATGCCTCGGTTGTAGGAAGTCTCATGTATGCTATGCTATGCACTCCACGGATATTTGCTCTGTTGTTGAAATTGTTAGTAGATATGTTGAAAATCTAGGGCCAGGAGCCTTTGGACTCTTGGTAAGCATATTCTCAAGTATCTTCGCGAATAAGAGATTATATCTTTGAGTACATTCGGCTCCGGAGTTTAGTGCTACAGGATTTATCTTGGTTAGATTTTCGGGCTTATAGGGACTCCTACATGGAGTCACATCTGATTAGATATGCATTTGAGTGGCAGTCTTGCGTTGTTTGGAGGAACATCAGCGATCTTGTGATGCTTGATTTCACCATGGGTAGAATATGTGGCATCTTGTAAAAAGCGACTGAAAGCGGTGTAAGCTAAGGAAGTTTTGCTAGACCTTAGGGTGGTTCCTTAAACATCAGCGACCAGCCTCTATATTGTGATAGCGGTGGAATGATTGGAAAATACAAAGAGGCTGAAGCCGCATGATGTGGGAAGCAACGTTGAATGAAAATACCACACAGTTGAGATATAAGTTCAACGAGGAGATGCTTTCTGAGTGTGCAAGATTGCACATCTGTGAAAATCTTCTGACCCCTTTGCAAAAAGCTTACACGAGTTAAAGGTTTGAGGGGCATATTGAAAATATGGGTGTGTGTAACATGTCTCATTACTCTAGGGCAAGTGGGAGATTTGTTGGGTTGTGTTGGCTCGTCAGGTAAATTGTTTGTACTAACATGACATTTTTGAAATAAAATTAATATATTGGTGATATATTTATTATGTTATTTTGAACTATATTTATCCATGGAGATTAGATTTGATGTACAAATTGAGTGTTGGGATTCTTAAACGAAAGATTCAATCTGTGAATTAGATCTAAAATTATCGTTCGCGATCGATTAAATAAATATGAATAATTTATTTTTGATAAGATCGTCTCGATTTTATTAAAATCTATCTTTGACTTTGGTAATAAAATTGAGTACATTGAATTAGTGTGAGCAGGACCATGTGAAATTAATTTGTGACATTGACGGATCAAATTTGGTTTACTTGACTAACAAATATAGGACGAGACCAATCACGGCCGGATAATGAACGTCGCGATTTACTAACGAAGTTCTTTAAGGTGTCAATGAGTGAGAATCGAATTGGCGATCAATATCACCGATACTTTGGAAATTAGAGTGAACTAACGAGAACATATATTCGTAATATGGAATCGAGTCTGCTTTAAGGTATGATAATAATCAGCTTGGTTTCTTCTAGTATCTGAGTTGTCCCATAGCTCGATAGTTGGGCATTGATTGTTGAATTCAATGATGTGATGTGATCACGCGAACTATCGAATAGAAGATGAGAGTTGAAAATTTGAATATATTCGAATAAAGGGCATTTTGGTCATTTGCTTAGCCAGAATATTGAGGTTGATCGACGAAGTGTATCATGTAGGATAGATAAGGTCAGGAGGATATAATTATAGATTGTTGCTTGATTAATTTCAATTAGACTAAGAGTGGAATACTTGTTCTTTTATTAGAATAGAACTTTGATTAATAATGAAATTGTTTGTTTGATCAAGAAGTTGGTGGGGTCAAGGGTGAATTTACATTCAAACTTGGATTGAGTGCGTTAGATCAAGTCTCGATCGGTGGCTCAATATATAGAGCTAAATGGGCTTATTCTTTATTTTGGGTAATTTGCGGATATGAGGCTATTGGGTTATGGTTAATAGGGTTGGTAGGGTTTTAGAGTGTAAGTAGATTATAAATAGTCTCATAATTTACGTTTTTCTACATAACCAAAGCAGATAGGCAGGACACCGCAGCAAAATTATTGAAGTGTGTATTTTCTCTCTAACAAAGAAAGCCACTAATCTAGTATAACCCCAGATCGAGAGAGGTGACCACTCTTGGTATAGCCACTCTTGGAGAGCCTTTGAGGAAGGCTTGGGGGTTTGAAACTTTGGAGATTAAAGAACAACATTGTAGGAATTTTGTAAATCACGCTACCTAAGGAGTAATTCTTTCAAGCACACATATGTTCTTGCAGATTTTATTTAATCAGGTTAAATGCACAAAATAAATCATATCTTATGGAGATATTTGATCATCACGCAGAAAATTGGTTACAACTGATGTCCGGATCTGGGTCTCAACAAGAACAAAGTGGAGAGAGATAGGGTATGATGAATCAAACTAAATAAACCCTCATTTGAGCAAAACCAAACTGAAAACAAATATGAAAATCATTCGATTTTAGCATTTATGTCCTCGATTTGTTGTCCGTTGCATTTTATTATTAACAATTAATTTTCATATCTTATCTGATAGCGGTTTTTGTTCAAATATTTTGCTAATGTGCGTTGAAATGATTAGACAAATATTTTTCTCAAACTTTTATTATTTGTTATTTATTTCACAATTTAAAATATGAGAGGTAAAAATACCCTTCACTTATTTTAATTAATTTTTGAACAAGTCATTATCAAAGATATAGAGATAAAATGTGTAAATTAATAAATTGATGATAGAATGTGATTAAAATAATTGGGGACATAAATACAAAAAAAGAAAATAGTTAGAGTGCTTCAATTTAATAATTAAAATATTATTAAATTAACAAAAAAAAATATGAGTATATAATTATTCATAGCACAATTCAGGCGAGGGTTTCAAAATTGAAATTTCCATTTCTTAATACACGCGAAGAAAGGAAGAAGGGTTTCATGCCAAATCAAGTTCAATTTCATATTGTAATTCTTCAATCAAATGTAACAAATTTTTGCAATTCAATCAATTTGGAGAATCTAACTACATCTTTGCTAAAATATGGTGGTCACTCTGAGTTTAAAGGTAGAAAATCCATTTCACACACCTAGAGATGTCTCTTGGTTCTGCGATTTGGTGGCCTTATTCAAACATTTCATTGAAGGTAATAAAACAAATCCGCAATAATATGTATTTCATTTTGAAAAATTAGCGGTGTTGATCGAGTCGAGATGTATTGTTGCACAAAAAAACACATGTCTTACATTTGTATGTAGTCATGAAATAAATATATAAGAGGAATTAATATAGGCAACATTTAATGCGTTTCTGACTACTTTATTGATGATGTGTAAGAATTTTATTGGAGGAATGACTAAAGATATATATTTTGAGACAATGATTTGGACTAGTGATTGATGTTAGCGAATTTTTTTATTATTCTTGGAGTGGTTTTATGTATTTAATCGAAGGTATTAAAATGATTGGTTATAACTTATTACAGTATGAATTGAGTGAATTAGGTAATTAAGTAAATAAGTAATTTTGGTTTGGTATATGTTCATATGGATGCTAATTAGTTTTTGAGATTTCATGTTAAAGAACATTGTAGCCCAGGTGAAATCCTATTAGTCGGAGGTTAAATTTTAAGAATTTGTTTATTAGAATATAAGTTTATATAGACAAGTTAGATATATTGGACAAAAAACTAAATTTGTTGTCTAGTATAGAGATTTACTTGTGTGTTTAGTAATAATTAAGTTAAGATTAAGATTTAGGCCTCTTTCAGAAGGAAAAATAGCATAAAAATGAAATGAGAGAATGAGAAGAATAGCAGATTAGGGTTACTTGCTGGTGTGGATTTAAATTTGCAAAATATTACAATGGTAACAATAGAAATGTCATATTTAAGTGGTTTCAAATACTTTTGAATATATACTGGTTATAAAATAGAATGATTAGGTTTAAGATGTGTGGAATTCAAGTGTTATGTGTAGAGGTGACAAAGTGGAGCTGCCGTGGATATCTAGATAATCAATTTATCTTGAAATCGGGGAGATTTCTCTCCGGTTTCCTTAAAACCAGTGGGGAGAAAATGTTTTTGTTTATAGCTTTGTTATTTTTATTTTTTAGTTTCCCATTTGGATCTTTCTGTGGATTTTGATTTTTAAGAGATGTGCAAGGATTTTGATGTGGTGACCTATTGTTTTCCTCGTCGAGTTAGCTAGTTTATTATGTATATGTATTGATTCCTTGCTTCTTTTGATTGCCCAAAATATATTATGATGATATCTACTATATTTTGATCACCTATTAAATTTAATATTGTATTTTATTTAAGTACTGAGCTCCATTCATATAGGTGTTATGATGATAGTATGGTGAATGTTGTTGGAGAAGTTGACAAAGTGATTGTGATCTTATTCGTGAGAAAAATACTCAAAATTCTTGAAGCGCTCAATGCTAGTGAAATATCAAGTGGACGTGGCATTAATCAATAAACTGTTATAAAGTGTTACGGTGATACGTTGGGACTCTCACTATGGTTGTTTATGTAATTTGATACTCATGTTTTCAATTACAATTGATGTTATTGATATAATTGCTAATGATAGTACAAATTGCAGAAAAAAGGTAAAGCGCATTATTGGCAACAATTCTTACATTTGAGTTTGTATTTGGCCTACATCTCATGAAAAAGGCGTTAGGAATTTCAAATGAATTGTCAAAAGTATTACAAATGAAAGATCAAGGTATTGCTAATGACATGAGATTAGTAAAAATATGTAAACAACGGTTCTAAAAGTTCGTGGATGATGAATAAGATTTTTTTTGGTAATGGTTAACATCTTATGTGGAGAGCACAACATTAGTGTCCATAACATGAACGATATGTATACACCTCTGGGTCGTTCACGACATATCACTATGACAAATTTACATCACTTTCATGTGGATTTATTTTATGCAGTAATTGATATGCAACTTCAAGAGTTGAATGATTGGTTGAGCAATGACTTACTTCTTTGTATAACATGTTTGTGTCCGGATAATTCATTTTTTACTTTTAACAAGAGCAAATTAATTCAAATGTGTAAGTTTTATCCAAAAGATTTTCAAGGATTAAATATTTTGTAACTTGATGATCAAATTGACACATACATCATTGATATGCACACTGATGAAAATTTTGGAGGATTACAGGGTCTTGGTGAACTTGCACAAAAGTTGGTTGAAACAAAAAAATGAAGTATATTTGTTATTATACAAGGTTTTGACATTGACATTAATTCTTCCAGTTACTCTTGATATGGTAGAGAGTATTTTTATAATGAATTATGTGAAGAATCGATTACATAATCGAATGGGTGATAAATTGTTGAATGATAGCTTGATTGTGTATATTGATAATGATATATTGACAAGATTGATGATGATGTATATATAACGTTCTCGGTAGAGAACTTGTAAGAAATACTTGTAATGAGGTATAAAAAATTTCATCACTATTACGTTGTTTCAAATTTTTTTGTATATCATTTGGGAACCCCCTCCCCTCTCCCTCTCCCTCCCGGCCTCCCCGAATTGTTTGACCCCGCCACTGAATAGCCATACGTATTGGGTTGCAAAATGCAAGTGATGGACAATGACTATGAATGGTGCCTATTGATTAAGAAAAATCTTCATCTACCACAAGTATTATCTTCAAAATCTGCATTATCCTCTATGAATATGAAAATATTATATTGACTTATTGTAATATTGACCAACTTATACCACAAGTATAGTATTATCTTGAAAATTTACAACTTGCGTGTTTTCTTGCACGAAAATTCATGTTCGAATTTATTCTTCAATAATATCATATTTTCTTCGAGAAAGCAGTGAAACATGTGTGAATTCCTTTTGCGTGTTTGAATTAATCTCCTTTACACATCATCCAACTGTATAATCCTATTTTCAAAGGGTTAGTTTCATCAAATACTACAAAAATAATATAAAATAATTTAAAAATATTATCTAATTTTTTTTTTATTTTAAAATACTACTTGTTATTACATTTTATATGTTATTACGTTTTATAAAAAAATGTGTGTTACATTTGAAAATTAATATATTGAAAAGTAATAGTGGAATTTTATTATAAAATCTACTACGTGACAAAATTATCATTTTTTTTCTTTTCAAAGCGCATGCAATAGATTAAAATTGTCTTCGAAATTATCCATATGAAAACTTAGAAAAGTCACTATGAACATCTATAAATATATGCAATTTTGTTCATGAATAAGCAACAAATAGAAGAGAAATGAACAAAAGAAAACAAAGTATGCAGATTTTAGGTAGTATATTCCCATTTTTCTTTTGGCATTCATTTTAATTTCAGAGCTTCTTCTGCTCATAACAATGATTTTCTTGAATGCCTTACCGAACAGTTCCAAAAATCTAACTCGGAATCTGATTCCATTTACACCCCACAAAATGCATCATATTTATCTGTTCTTCAATCTTCAATACGAAATCTACGCGGCATCAAACTCCGGCCAGAAACCGGTCGTAATCATTACACCGGAGCATGAATCTCAAATTCAGGCTGCAATTTATTGCTCAAAGAAACATGGGATTCAGCTAAAGTCCGAAGTGGTGGACATGACTATGAAGGACTTTCATACATATCTCAAACTCCGTTTTTCATAGTGGATATGAGAAACCTAAGATCAATATCAATTGACACAGAAAAACACTGCATGGGTTCAAACAGGTGCAACACTTGGTGAACTTTATTACACAATTGCTGCAAAAAGCAAGACTCTTGCTTTCACAGCAGGTGTTTGCCCTACAGTGGGTGTTGGAGGGCATTTTAGTGGAGGAGGATATGGCATGATGTCTCGTAAGCATGGTATTGCTGCAGATCACATCATTGATGCCAAAATAATTGATGCTAATGGACAAATTCATGACCGAGAATCCATGGGAGAAGATCTCTTTTGGGCCATTAGAGGAGGTGGAGGTACTAGTTTTGGGGTTGTGGTTGCATTTAAGATTGAATTAATTGTTATTCCCAAACTGTGACTGTTTTCAATGTTACAAGAACCCTAGAACAAAATGCAACACAGTTAGTACACAGATGGCAATATGTTGCTGACAAGATTGACGAAAACCTTCTGTTAAGACTCTTCTTAGAAGCTTCACTTCTTCAAGAAATGGGAAGAGGACAATAGGAGCATTTTCACTTCTTTGTACCTCGGTTCAGTTGATGATCTCCTCCCAATCATGCAAGAGAAATTTCCAGAATTAGGTTTGGTGAAAGAAGATTGCACTGAAATGCCATGGATAGAATCCACACTCTTTTCGCAGGTTTCAGGGCGAATCACTTGATGTTTTGCTGAATAGAACTCAAGTTTCACGACATACTCTAAAGCAAAATCCGACTACGTGAGACAACCAATGTCAGAATATGGTCTAAAAACATATGGAAATTTCTTATCGAAGAAGATGAAAATGGGGCTGAATTGCAATTTAGTCCTTATGGAGGAGAATTAATGAAATCTCAGAATCAGAAATTCCTTTTCCACATCGATCAGGCAACATATTCATGATCCACTATGGAGTAGGTTGGGAAGATAATGCAGAATTCCAAAGGCATATAAACTGGATTCGGAGGCTTTTCAAATTTTGGCTCGTTATGTGTCAAAATCACCAAGAGCTGCGTATTTCAATTACCGGGATTTGGATATTGGAAGGAACAATATTAAGGGAACACAAGTTACAAGCAAGCAAGTGTATGGGGTTTAAGTATTTCAAAAATAATTTCAGAAGATTGGTTCATGTGAAGAATAAGGTGGATCCATCCAATTTCTTCAGGAATGAACAAAGTGTTCCGCCTGTGTCATTATGGTAAAATTAAGAACTACATATGATGGCTTTTCATTTATTATATATTAAATACCAAGTATATGTCTGGTGAATACATTGTAATGTAAACATTAATAAAGTAATAATAACTAATAATTATATATCAATATGCTTGATTTGTTTCAAATTTCAATTTCACATACATTTGGGCTCAAGTTCGTTCCATGCTATATTTGTGACTATCTATATTGTAATTAAGAACACTTCTAAAAGTGTTCAACAATTTCATGGTAGAATTGAACCTGAAAAGAAAGAAAAAAACACTAACATGGAA